>VMDR010003650.1:0-69446 GCA_007922815.1 Macrotus californicus
ACAACCCTTTGGTGAACAGAATGACCCCGGAGCCAACTGAGCCACAGCAGCCAGGGCAGCTTTTCCTTTGGTTACTTATGCTTTTGGTGTTTTATCTAAGAAACTATTGCTTAATCCAAGATCATGGAGGTTTGCCTCTGTATTTTCCTCTAATAATTTTGTAGTTTTAGCTGTTATATTCAGGTCTTAGATCTACTTTGAGTTAATTTTTGTTTGTGGTGTCAGGTAGGGACCCAGCACCATTTGTTGAAAAAGATTATTTTTTCCCCAATGAATTGCTTTGGTACCTTGGTGAAAATCAATTGATGATAACTCTCAGCAGTTTTTCTGATATCAATAACAATGATTAGAATTATTGCTGGCACTGGTTCCAATGAAGAATCTTTGTCTCCTCCACTTTTCTCTCGGAGATCATTCCAGGATCTCAAAGTTGTATTCTGAACACAGCACTGAACCCACCAAGGGAGGCGGCAGAGGGGATGGTGGAAGTCCCAGTCCAAGTCCAAAGGCCCGAGAACCAAGAGCACTGATGTCCCAGGGCAGAATGTGTATTTCCCAGCTCAGAGGGAGAGAGTGAATTCACCCTTTCTCCACTCTCCTGTTCTATTCAGGCCCTCAGCTGATGGATGACGCCCACTCATACGGGGGAGGGCTATCTGCTTTACCCAGTGCACCACGTCAAATGATCATCTCTTCTGGAAACACCCTCACAGACACACCCAGAAACTGAGTTTTACCAGCTGTCTGGGCATCATTTAGCCCAGTCCTGTTGACACATACAATTCACCATCACCGGGATCACACCATAGAACTGTATATTAGGGGGTGTAGCTGGGAAATGCTTTGCAGATATAAAGAAGTGAAACTTCAATGTTTTGGTAAGAGTTGGACTAGGTTGTCAAAAAGCAAGCTTTACTCTGTGATTAATTAGCTAGCTTGGTGACCTTGCCCAATCACGTAAACCTCCTAGTCTCAATTTCCTGGTGTATTAATGCCAAGTCTAATGACCTTTCCGTGTTATTGTGAGATTGAAACAATGTGGTATGTGTAAAAGTACTTTGGAAAACTTAACTTGTTATTCTGGACATTATGAGCAATTCATAGAGCTTTCGTTCTAAAATCTGCTTCTGAATTGTTTACAGTACCAATTTATCCCTCTTCTTGGGGCTAGTCCCAAGTAATGTTTACCATAAAAAGACTTTAACGTAAGATTCCCCATTACATAGCTGGGTGAGGGCCAGGCCCGGGCACTTGGCTCAAAGGAAATAGTTACACAGTGTTTAAGAACAAGCAGGCCCTCCGGGAACCCTCAATAAATATTTTTGGTGCTGGAGCGAAATGTGACCAAAGAACATCAACCACAGTTTTCTACTGATCACTGAGAATGTAGAGGATGCGTTGTGAAAAATAGTCTCAGATGACCTCACTTACACTGTTGGAGGCTGGAAGACTGAAGCCTTCAGACCCTCACCCGCCCACTCCTCTTTATCACAGGCAGTTATGGGGAGGGTGGTGGCTTGCCCAGAAGGAACCCAATTTGAGGGGACGGAGACAGTGAACCAAATCAATGAACCATAGGACAGTGGTACCTCTCGGCACTCGTTAATTCTTTCCGGAGCTCACGATGAGTGCCGGAAGCCAGCACGTACCAACCGCGTTCTCTCTTGCGGGGTGGCGTTGTGACTCACGCATGTCCTAGCAAGTGTGATGAGTCCCGAGCCAGCGCTGAGTGCTGAAACACTTTTTTCTTGTCAAAATGCGACAAGTCTAGGGTTTGGTGAGTTCTGAAGCTGACAAGTGCTGAGGTATGACTATAATCCAAAGCACTAACTCCGTTAAGAAAGACACATTTGCAAATTATGAATCATTTAGGGATGATTCTCTGCATCCCTGTGAGTCGGTTTAGACTTAACTTCCTCTGACAATGAAGTGCCAGAGGAAAGCATAAGTAGGTACCACAGTTACTGACAGGCTGAGACAGAATAAAGATTGTTAACTTTCACCCACCACGTCAGAGAGACACCAAAGAGGACCGGACACCTGGGTGCCAACAACCCCTACCCTACTGCCGATCACTCTCCAAAATTTCTGAGTGTTATTTTATACTCAGTAACTCAGACTTTGAGATTTTCACCTAGGGTGAAGATATCCCATGGTTGAGGAAGAGGGATGCCTGGAACAAGAACAGCCCTTGGAAGGGTGGAATTTTCCAGAGAGCAGTAGAGGGGAAGGCACTATCCTCGGATGAGAATGTGAGGGTTCAGAAACAAAGTTAGGGTCTGGGAACTTCCAGGGAGGAAGCTCCCTTCATGAGGGATTTCACCTCTTAGGTGCTTTCCCATTTAGCCACGAGGTTTTCAAATAGCTCTATACCATTCCCCTCACACTCTGTAATTCCCTCTTGCTTCTTCCAGCCCTTCAGGAAAGTTTGATCCACAGCTGCTTATCAGCTGTGCCTCAATTTCCTTATCTGTAAAACACCCACTTCATAGGAGAGAATGAAGTGAATTAGTACATGTCAATTCATGAGCTAATTAAAGTGAATTAAATTAGGGCACTTGGCAGCGTCTGGCATCAAAAAGCACTCTGTGTAGGCTACTGTTGCTGTGACGGTTATTGCCACACCTTCCCCTCCTCTTCCTTCTCTCAAGGCCTTTCAGGCAGCCAGAGAGGCCAGGGCCACTTCCATTTTTGAGGCTATCAGTGTATCAAAAGAAGTAAGGAAATTACAAAATGTGATTGCAAAGTATTGTGGTATGCTTTAAACATTTACATATAACACATTGATGCTTTACGACACACACAGAAACGCAGGCCGTGAAAGTGTGCTGGTCCCTGGGTAATTGCACCGTACACAGACACTGAAGCTCAGGGTCAGGTACAAGTCCAGCCATGAGGCAGACATCAGTGTCTTCCAGTCCTGCCAGCCTGTCTTTCTGTCTGTGTACATAAACTCATTTGGAAGTCACTTTAAGGGCAAACTTTAGCTCTTTTGTGAATGAGAGGCCAGACCAAAAGGCCCTTCTGTACCCCTCTGCCCAGAATTCTTTGGGCCTGAGGCAGATTCATAAAGGGAAGTCAAGCCCCTGTCGCCCTAGTCCTCTCTGCCCTCCCTGGCAGAAGGGGAGGTGGCCAGAGGACAAGCAGCTTGAAGGAGCAGTGTCAAGAAGATGACTGAGGAAGGGACAAATCGTTAATGCCCGCCTGCACCTCGACTGTTTCCCCAATGTTCACGAGGGAGGTGAAAACCGGGGCGGACAGAGCAGCAGACTTTCCAGGAGCTCAAGTAATGCCTGCAGCTTCTCGGGCCAGCCAAGCTTCAGCTTCGTGGGCGGACACTTTCATTTCCATCTGTCTCCGTGGAAGTCTTTCTCTAACAGGGCCCGCTTCCCCACGTTATTCAAAAGAGCGTCATGGAAATAAAAAACAGAACCCAAACATAACTCCCCAAGTGAAAAAGATGGATGCCCTTCAATTTGAAATAGCTTGCACATGTGAATCACAGCTGAGGAGTTTCATTTTGCATGGAGGAATCCCTAGAAACTCCACGAGGAAGAGAATTTTCTGCACTCTCTCTGTTTCTGTCATAGTTTCATGCCGGTGTCCCAGCTCAACATCTGACATCATGAAGATAAAGAGAAGGTTTGGCGTCCGTTACTGTAAAAGTGAACCTGCGGAAGAAATGGGACTGCAGGCACTCCTACTGGATAAGGACCCTTTCAGGAACTTTTATTTTTTTTTAATAAAGAGCACTAATAGAGGACAAAGCCAGGTAAACTCCTAAAACAAGTTTCCTTAAGAACCCAGAAAGAGACCCAAAAGCTTTATTTCCAGACTGAGGCCCCTCTCCCTTGACTCAGGTGTTGCCTTTATTTCTTTCCCTTTGGACTTCAGAGCCAGACTGCGCTCACGGAAGGGGCACCCAAGTTGTCTGGGCTCTGGTTTGCCTCAGCAGCTTGGGGCTCCAGGCGTCTCTGAGTGTTGGATTCCCTAGCTGTAAGATGACTCAGTTTCCCCACTACTCCAGGAATGTTCAAAAGATGAAAAGCAGTAGAGATTTGTGACTTTTTGTACAGATGGGTAATGTTGCCTAGCGCCTGTCCTGGAATCTCGCTGGTGCTCTAAAAGGGGTAGCTACAATTTTTTGTCAGCCACGTTTATTTCTGATCACACCCGAGTACATCATTCTTCCCTATTTTCATCTCAGTAGTTTTATCCTTGCCTCATGGGGTGCATGGCACGCCCCCCCCACAACTTACTCATTCATTTATACATTTATAAGCCCCAAAGTAGAGAGGATGGGATAGTGAAAGCCCAATGTACCCATCCCCTAGTTCCGGTCATTGACTCCGATGCTGGTGGAAAGCATTTCCAATGCGGGTGGAAAACATTGCCACTCTGCTTTCATCGATACTCCCTCTGCCTTCTTCCCCACAAGATTATTTTCTTTTTATTATTTACTTCTTTATTTTATAATTTTTAAAATCTCCACCTGAGGATATGTTTATTGATTTTAGAGAGAGAGGAAAGGAGGGAGAGAGAGAGAGAGAAATTTCAGTTGGCTGCCTTGTGTCCACACCCTGACTGGAGATGGAACCTACAACCTGGGCATGCGCCCTGAGGGCATCAATCCCGCAACATTTTCGTGTGCAGGAGGACACTCAGCCAACTGAGCACCGCCCCCCCACCCAGGGCCCCACAGGATTATTTTACAATAAATCCCCGATGTTTTACCACCCATCCACAAAGATTTCAATACCTATCTCCAAAGGACAGGACTGTTTTAAAAGCATAACCGCAAAATTTCTTAATATTGTAAAAAATTTCAGAGTTAGTCAATGTTTACATTTCTCAATGGTCTCATAGATATGTCTCCAGACCTATGGGAAAATAAATTTCTGATGTCTCAGCCAGGAAACTGACACTGGCGGTTCTGGGGACTCCCAGCACGAGGCACATGGTGTGGGGGTGTCTCTTATTTTATTTGGGGTTTGCAAGAAGGGCCTTGTTCTAATTCTATTATTCCTTCTTCATTCAACTGGAGTTCTTTTCAAAAGAGGAATTTTTCCTTCATCAGTTGTTTGGAAACTCTGAGAATAAGAAGTTGGTTCCCTAGCATCTTTCAAAAATGAGACTTTTTTAAAAAAAGAAGTCATGGTCCTGGCTGGTGTGGCTCAGGGGACTGAGCGCTGGCCTGCAAACCAAAAGGTCACTGGTTCAATTCCCAGTCAGGGCACATGCTTGGGTTGCAGGCCAGGTCCCAGGTTGGGGGCAGGCAAAAGGCAACCTGATCAATATTTCTCTCCCTCTCTTTCTCTCTTCCTTCCCCTCTCTCTAAAGATAAATAAATAAAATCTTTAAAAAAATGAAGTCATGAAGTTTAATACTTTTGACTTGTTTGATCCAATTACAGTTGTTATTAATGTTCAAATTATCCCAGCTTTGGCCGGGGAGAGGTTTTTCATTATGGCTCCTTTTAAAAGACAATAGCAGACTTCTTTAATTGCTTCTTTCCTTTTAATAGGACAAGGTATTCAGGCTGTCTTCTACATTTTCAACCCCAATCTGGAGTCAGCCATTTCTCTAAGGAAATGTATTCAGAGGCCATAATCTGAAGGTTAGCAGGGTTATTAATACTGGGTTTATTATTGTTTCTAGGACTTTTCAGTGGACAAAGCTTGGAAAGACATTTTTTATTTTATTTTAAAAGTGAAAAGACAATATGAGTTTATAATAATTCAAAATGTATTATTACGGGGTATTACTTAAATTCTTTTTTTATATCTGTATTTCTTTTCTCTTGTTATGAAAATCTTGGTTCTAACATTGACACTTCCTTGTTTGCTTTGAGTTGTAATAGTTTCGGAATAATTAGCAGTATTGCAGATAATATGATTACTAAAAATAGTTTAGGGTAGTTTTTGCTGTTCTGTTTTTCCACTGGGCATATACAAATTACTGGGTTTTAATATCATGTGAAAGAATTCCTTTTAATATACTGTCATGTTTTGTTTCATAGGGAGTGTCTTTATTCTTATTTTTGATAGTTAATCATTTAAACATTTACATGGTTGAAAGTCACATCTACCAATTAAATTACATTCAGAAGTCTGGTCTCAGTGTATCTCCTCTACTCTGTTCCCCTTTTCCCCAGTAGGTGACATTCTATTTTAACCATATATTTAACTTTAATATATAAGCACTACACCCCCACCCCACAGAAAGCCTGTCCAGAAAATATCCATCCACGTGTTGTGACAAAGAGAGACCTTTATTGAAGAAGATACAAGATACAGGAAACATTGCACGTAGAACAATGACGCCTCAGTCCCCTTCAAAGTAGGTGCCTTGGGACCTCACATGGTTCTCCCAGCATCTCTTCCACTGTTCAAAACACTGCAAAATCCTTCGTTGGAACCACCTTCAGCTGCAACTGTCTTATTTTCCTGAATCTCATCCATGGTCTGAAATCTCTTCCCTTTCAAAGGTGATTTTAGTTTTGGGAAAAGCCAGAAGTCCAGGACACCAAATCTGGGCTGTAGGCAGGGCTGAGTCAGCTGTGTGATTTGATGTTTTGCCAAAAAACTCTGGAAACACAATGCATGAGAGGGCACGTTATCATGATGAAGCTACCAGTCACCACTTGCCTATAGTTGCCACTGTTTTTGTCATATTGCATCTCTCCAGGGGCAAATGTTGAGGCTTAACGCAAAATCTGATGCAGATTCGTTGCTGTATTTGTTCAATCATTTTGAATGTGACGGCCACACAGTACACATGCTCACTCAATGGCGTCTACTGCCCTCAGTGACTAGAACAGTGAAGTCATCATTGTTCACACATGCACATTCTAGTCCACTCTCCTTGGCTGCCAGGTTACATCAATGTCACACAAACCGTTCTTTTTATACTAACAATGGCTGGACTTTTTCCAGACAGACCTTGTATAATGTATATATAAGCGTGTATATATATAAATAAGAGCTTATTAAAATAACTTTTCTCTGCCTTGCTTTCTCACTCATTGTTATAATTTGGAGATCCCTTTGTAGCATTTTTACAGCTTAGAGAACTCCATTGCAAGCACTTACTATTAATTTATGCAGCCAGCTCTTTACTAATGAACATTTACCATATTTTGCCATGTATAATGCACACCCATGTTTTTGGCCCAAACTTCCAAGAAAAATATCTTTTGTTTTAATTTTTTAATTCAAAGATTTATCTAGATACTTGTTTTTTGTATTATAAAGGAATTTTAGCATTTATTTTTTATTATGATACAGACATTTTATGCAACAAATAATTACAAAACACAAGAACAGATACAAGATATCTCAGGCACTATCCATATATAATGCATATCCTTATTTTTCCCTCAAAAATTTGGGCAAATAAGTGTGCATTATTCATGGCAAAATATGGTACATGGTTTCCAGTCTTTTGCTATTCCAAATAGTGCCAATTTATAGTTTTTTTTTCTTTTCCAATTTTATGTATAATATTTACTCTGAATATAAGGCCCCACTCAATACAAAAAATACAATACAGTGTTGTTTTTGACATTGGGAATTATTCAGATTCCCCTCCTTCCCCCCACAACACACACACCCAGCGCACAGAGAGAGGACTTTCCTGAAACTTCTTGCAACACCAGCCTCTGACCTCCCTACGCATCCCCAGCACTGACCCTCTAGTTCAGTCTGGACTAGTAGAGCCCAGCCTCCCCTCCCACTGTACCAAGTGTGGACACAGAGACCCTTTACAGTTATTTTAGAGTTGTAACAATATTGGACATGGCATTTTTAAATTAAAAACTAGGTTACAGCTACATGTGACCTGATTTTATTTTTTAAATTGTAAAGAAATGTAATTGTAAAAAGATAAAAATACGTAAAAAATGTAAAAAACTATGTTGAAAGTACTCACATGTAAGTAAATATACTTACCAATATTTTACATATACATGTATATGCACAGATGTGTGTATTTACCAACCTGTAGAAAATACTAAATTCTCCATAAATATTAATAGTGAGTGATTATTTCTAAATTACGGGGGATTCCTAGTGTAGCATCGTGGTTAATCTCACTGACGCTGGAGCTAGACTACCTGGTTACAAATTCTGGCTCTACCAGGCCATGTGACCTTTGGCACGTGCATAATCTCTATATGCCTCGATTTTCTCTCTGTAAAATGGCAGTAACAAAGGCTGTACCTCCCTCCTGGGGTTGTTTTGAGTAATGTCAGTTAATATGGTAAAAGTGCTTAAAATAGTGCCTGGTACATAGTAAGCACCATATAAATGTCATTGTAATTTTTAGTATTACCCATTATTATTAATGGGTAAATTATTGATCATTATTAGTAGTGATCAATCATGTAATATAATCAATGCTTATAAAATAATTCAGTAAATGTTATTTTAAACCAAAAATGCACTGCATTATTGGTGTAATCTTTCTGGAAATGTGTCCCCCTTCTATCATAAATGTGTCGTTAGTGGGAAATGACAATGAAAATAATGTGCGTCAGGTTTCTAGAATGAATTATATAAGTTTTAAATAAGTTCACCTTTGTCTTCCCATATATTCTCGCTTAGAGGCAGATGAGGAAGAGTTTCCGGCCAGCACGGCTGTCCAACTTCGGCATGCACCAGAGGCACCTGGAGGCCTTACAACAGAAAAGCCCAGATTGCTTGGCCAGACCCCCAGGGATTCTCATTCAGCAGGTCTGGGGTGGAGCCTGAGAACTTGCATTTCTAAGATAACCCAAATTGATGCTGATGCTATTGGTTCTTGGGACCACACTTTGAGAACCACTGACTTAACAGCACCCAGTGCCGTGATCAAGTGGAGGGACCTGTGACCCAGGAGTCAGCACCCTAGAGCTTTCAGTTATTCCCAGTTGTACGACATTCCTCCTTTCCTCCCTCCTTTTCTTCTTTCCAGAAACATTCATGGAGCATCTACCCTGAGTACTTTCTATGTCCCAGGCTCTGTGAAAAGCAAAAACAAAACAAAAGCATTTCATTTTGCGATGTTTTCAGTAAACAAAGTGTTCCTGTAAATGCTATCTCAGTTGATTCCCTCACCAGCCAGTCAAGACCGATAAGATACGATTGGCCCTGTTCTGTAGATGAATGTGCCAATCAAAGCACAGGGAGGTCACCAATCCCCGAGCTGGAAAGTAGCTAAGAGGGTCCTGAACCTAGTTCTCTGCTTCCCACCCCAGAGCTTTACGACCATCCTGAACCAAATTTTCTCTAAGTTCCCTTCCTACTCTTTTAATGACTTTATGATAAATATTGGTTTAATTAAGTGGTGATTATTTTTTACCTATTGTTCCAAAGCTGTGGGTAATACTTTCAGATAGCACTGGAAACTCACTTAACATGGTTGGCAGTGTGAGTCAGCAAATATTGATGATCTAATAAGTAATAGGGAATGTACTAAGGGCTGGAGATTAAAAAATCATCTATCTATCTATCTATCTATCTATCTATCTATCTATCTAAAATAGCTCCTGTTTTTGAAAAGGCTCAAAGTCTAGTAGGAAGCTAAATAAACAGGAAATACAAAATTACAGTACATTATGGTAAGGACAATGACAGATGGTACCTAGAATGTTAGTGGACAACAGAGTAAGGACACAAACCCAGGTCGGGAGAGGACTGGGAAAGGGCTCTTAGGAAGCTCATGTCTCACCTGATTTGTGTGAGGTGGGCAGCAGGTGATTCTAGCAGAGGGACCCTTGTGGACTGAGGCTCTGCGGTATACAACAGCAGGGTGCGTTCAGGGAGTTTTAAGTTCTCCCGTGGACCTGAAATGTAATGTACAGCAAGCAGTGTGTATGTGTGGGGAGGTGGGCAGGAGCTAGATTGTGGTGGCCTTAGGAAGCCGCTCCTGGTCATACTTTGTAGGAAGATGACATGCCATAGAGGTTCAGAGCTTGGGCTTTCAAGTAAGACCATGTGTTCTTGACTCTAGTTCTTGTATGCAGTGGCTGGTGATGGGCAATGTAATGTTTCTGAGCTTTAATTTCCACAGCTGGAAAATGGGGATAATAATGCCTACTTCCACGCATGGTGCAGAGAATAAAAGGAGGTAGTGCAGGTCCCGCTCCTGACATAGCGCGTTACAAAATAAGGTCCAATAAATGGTGGTACTGGGGAACGGCGATGATGATAATCATTGCTAGAAGGGACCATCATACACAGCCGCCTCGAGCTCATCGGGTTGTAACCACATGGAAAAGGAAGCATTTGGTGATGACTCCCCGGGAATTTACGGTCCAACAGGCTATACTGTCTTGGACACAGGAAGCATGAACAAGTTGTGCGAGCCACCTCACGTTTTTCTGCCTGTCAATCAAGATTCCCTGTTATTTACCAAAAGTGGGAGGGCAGAGAAATGACCACGGTTCAGAATCAGGTGGGCTGTCCTTAATAATTATTTAGCTTATGCTTTGTTCTGTTCATTGTGGTAGACTCAGAGCCAAAGAGTGAGCGGGCAAAATTTCCATTCATATCTAAAGAATGGCAGGGATCCTGGAGTGTTGGGTTCTTTCCCCTGCTCCACCAGTGGGATGATAACCTTCTTCAGCCAAGACAAAGAGACGATGCTACAGAAGTGGTAGATGTTAGTCTTCTCTCTGACCTCATTGCATGGGGCTAGCAGGTGGGTTTTATGTGGTTCAGAAAAATAAACACATGTGACATTGCTCAAATCTGGAGTGTTGAGTCAATTTCTACTCATTAAAATAACTTTCAAACAGATTTCAACTTACTGCAGGTATTGGCAGGTATCACCTCATACGCCAAAGGTAATCTGGTGTAGGAATAACCTTCCCCACCCTGCCGCCCCTGCCAGAAGAACTGAATGTGGAGGTTATTGACTTCTCCCTGCCTCGCTACTCTCAGGCCCTGGTACCCACAGTACTCTGGATGTGGTCACAGTTGCAGCCAGCAGAAGAGCATGTGTCAGTCTTGGATGGGGTCTTTGTAAAGACAGTGACCCTGGTTCATTGTATTTCCTGATACTGGTCAGGACGTTTAGCAGGCACCGTGTCTTTATCTATTAATGGCCATCCAGATTTTGGACTGATGTCATCTCTGCTGCTGCCACAGTCACACAGTCTTGGGAGAGAAGGTCACACCACCCTCTCTACGCCCCCATTCACCTGCCACACCTCTTTCTCCTCGCAAACCTGAAAGGACTCCAAGGAAGGAACAAGCTGCCACCCGCTGCGCTCCCCCTCCACCCGCTGAACTGGTTTTTCCTGCCACAGCAGCCCAATCTCTCTGCTTCAGAGGCCTTGGTGACCCATGAAGACCTATGTGGTTAGCAGCCTGGGGACAAAAAACTCAGCTTTGGCAGGCAAACAGTAAAATTGGTCTTTTCAAGTGATTCCGAGAACCTGAAGAGTGACTTTGTTGTAAAACCTGTGATTTTCCTTTCTGTTCTCCAATGAGTCGGAGTTTTGAACTATACTTGGTATTCAGAACTCAAAGTACTCTGTGCGCTGGTTGCCGGAGAACGAATTACAAAGCAAGCCCTTGCTCTCGGTAAGGGGCTCACGGTTTTTGAAGAGCCCTGTGGCTGTCCTCCAGATGATAATCATGTTTGAGACACTTCAACCAGCCATCATCACACCCGGTTCTGAGTACATTTCTGATTGAGGAAGAAGGAAGGACTATTCTGCTGTTCTTAACAAGAAATGAACAGAAATTACTAATTTAATTCAAGCCTTACCTGGACGGGAGCTGATTATTACAGACAGAGAGGCAGGAAACTGACATCTACTGTAACACCTGCTATGTGCTGGGGACTTGGTACACATACTCTTTTTTAAAAGTTGATTTTAGGGAGAGAAAGGAAAGAGAAGGAGAGAGAGAGAAACACTGATTTGTTGTTCCACGAATTTATCTGTTCATTGGTTGATTCTTGTCTGTGCCCTGACTGGGGATTGAACCCGCAACCTAGCACACACACTCTTGTTTAATCCTCCAGCAGGCTAGCATGGCAGGCTGTCAGTCATTAATTAACATGGCAGCAGGTCCAGGAGAGCCACACCCGAAGCTGCAAGGCCTGTTGAGTTGCCTGGTGTCACTTATGTCACATATTCTCTTGGTTCAAGCAAGTGACGAGGTGATTCAAGAGGCGAGGAAAGAGATTCCCCCTCTTGTTGGGAGTCGCTGCAATAGTCTGTGCAACTCAAGGGACAGGGGGCAATTATTGAGGCCATCTTTGCAGATCAACTACCACCCTGGACCCGAAAAAGAAAGAGGAGCTATGACAGGTGACATGTGTCTAGCTCCAAAGGCATAATATGAAATGAAACGACGCTCACCAAGTGTTTTGAGCCCCTTGGTAGAAAAGTGCAGTGTACAAAGTTTAGGGGCAAGTGTTCACTATCGATAAATAGAAGTAGTTTCTGTTCGTCACTGCGACCTGCACAATCGACTGGGTATATGTAGTCAGATTCAGAGGGTGTGTTTGCAATGATCGGATAAAAGACAGGCAATTTTTGTTTGGCATACATGCGATTCACTTGTGAAGAGCTCTGGAGAAGGCATTCGCCAAAGCATCTGAAATTGAGCTGAGGCCTGCAGACTGCTGGCTGGGAGAGACATGCCAGGGGGTTAAGGGGCAATGGGCAGAGAGGACAAACTGGTCTCAAATATGAGTCCCGCCTTGAAAGTCAAAAGAGTGGCTGTTCCTAATGGCAGGTGTTGATTCGCCACCAAGCGGCTTCTCACATGCTCCTGGATGAGCCACAGCCATGATCTCTCTATCTAACGGTGGTTAATGATTCTCCAAGCCACATCTGGTCGACATGCTAGTTATGAGAGTCCATTGTTGTTTCTCCAGCTCTAAAGGCTTTCTGTGGGCTGACAGTTAGCTGTGATAGGCGGGGCTTCATATCTCAATGAGATTTACTTCTTAGAACGGCCTTGGTGTCCCTGTTTCCAGGTGACGGATTCAGAAAGCAGCCAAGGAAACACTGAAAGTTGGTAGGGGGAGGGGTGGAAAATCCCTGGTCTTAAACTGTTGTATCGGGGGAAGAAGAGTAACACCATCAGATTGGGATGTGGAAGGCCTGGCTTGAATCTTAGCTGTGCTATTCACCAGCTCTGTCACCTCAGACACTTCCCTCGTTTTCATCCCAGTAGGTAGTACCTGCACTTGTCTCTTGCACAACCCACCTCTCCTGCCCCGACCCGAGCTTTTACCAAATCTTTCAGGCTGAAGCAGCTCCTTGCCAGAGTTCACGTCTGAATGTGGCAGTCTTCCAAGGCTCTCCACTAGCTCTCCAAACACTGGCTTGGAAAACAAGACTTTATGTTTTGGACCTGTCTGTTTTGGTGGGTTTACTTCTTGCCACTGCTCTCCCTCAGTGGTAATTGATTTTTAAAAAATATCATCTAAATTCTGCTTCCCTGTATCCACATGATTTACAAAAAGATTGTGTGTAATAGTTTCTCCCATCAACAGGTGAAGTATATTTCCTCACTTCTTGACTCTGGGCTGTCCTTGTGACTTGCTCTGGCTCACTGAGTGCACTGGAAGTGGCACTGTGTCAATCCCGAGGCCTGGAGTGCCTCTACACTTTCTGTTGGAACCCTGCCACTGCCATGTGGTCAAGGCCAGGCTAGCCTGCTGGAGGACGAGAGACTATTTGGAGGGAAGCCCAGCTGTCACAGCCAGGGCTACCCTAAACCAGTCCACAGTGAGCTACTGCCCAGACATGCGAGAAAGAGCTCCCTGCCCAGCTCTTAGCCGACTGCACGTGAAGGAGCCTAGCAGAGATGAGACTTGCTCAGCTGACCCGTAGAATCACGAGCAATAAAATGCTGTTATTATTTTTAGCCACTGAGTCTGGGAGTAGTTTGTCACACAGCGATAGCTAATTGATGCGCCCTTCATCCCATCCCTCTGCACTGTGGGCTCCAATCAGGCTACATGTCTTGCAGTTTTCTCTGTGTCATCCTCACGTTCACCTTTCGGTGTTTGCACAGGCTGGTTCTTCTGCCTGCAGTGATCTTATCTTCCAGTTTCATTCTTTGCTTGGCTAACGTCTGTTCATTTTTCATGACTAGCATAGATGGTTTTTCCTCCAGCAAGACTTGCCCAGCCCTTGTCAAGAGTAGGTTAGCTGTCTCTGCCATGTTCTTCCACAGCATCTTGCCCTTACCCCTTTCTTAGCACTTGTCATACTGCATCGTAATGACTTGCCTTCTCATCTGACTTCCCACTGTCCATCAAGTTCCTGGAGACAGGCCTGTATCTTGCTAGAAGTAACATTGTCTGAGCTTAACACAATGTCTGGTATATAGTAAGGGGGAAAATATAACTTTGCCAATGAATGAATGAAGTTACTCTACTTCCCTGACTCGGCTTCCTTGTCCATGAAACGTGAGGGGTGGAAACAATCAGGGGTGAAAAGGGGCTTTGTTTTGCATGTCGACTCTGATCCACTGGTCCTGGCCATCTGTAGTTCTGTTCTGAGCAGGCTTGTGCAGCTGTGACTGGAGTGACAGGGAAGAATGTCATCATTAATTAGCTATGTCAGCCATGCTCGGGAAATAACCAGTGACAGCAAACCTGCCCAAGATGTGCTATCTAGGGAAAGATGATTTCTCTGACTCATGGGAATTTGGGTCTTGCTCAACTCAGCCATATCGGCATTATATAAGGGGTGGGGCAGAAGTAGGTTTGCTTGTGAGTAGGTGGAACACAGAGTTTATTCTTGTGTTATTACTACCCATTAGTTATTGTGTTATTTTCCATACGAATGAAGGGAAAACCAAATATGGAACTGGCTAGATGCTAAAATTAACATCACTTGCTATGGTAGAAACTTAGGTGCTCGCCAGTCCATTTTCTCTCCTGCACGTACTAGACGATGTTTCTCCAGCTCCTTGGCATTAAGTCTGGGCCGTGTGACTAAGTCCCACCAATGGAATGTAACTGGAAGGGGTATGAGTCGTCTCTGGGCTAAGCTGCCTAGGCCCAGGAGAGCCTTCTTTGTGCTTCTTCCTTCTCGTGTCTCGACCAGCTCCAAAGACAGATGTACTGGAAGGACCTGGATCCCTGAGTGGTTGCATCCCCCATCGGACTGTGATGGGGATAAGCAAGACTTTCCCTCCCAAATCACTGAGATTTGGTGGGAGAGGGTTGTTATCCTAATATGTCTGCCTATCTGTTCCCTTCGTTCTTTTTATTTCCGGGTGTGCAGGTATGGGGGAGTTAGATGCCGATGTTAATGGCGCCTGTGGAGGTCAATAAAAATTACGCTTGATACTCCAAGTGCTTCAGGTAGCCTGAAGTAATGACTTTATAAATTGAGACACTTTAGAGGTCTGTGCGATTCTGGTCTGCATTTATGATTGCTCTTTCTATCCTTGGGTTCTGTCCCCAGACAAAGTGACCCATCACAGGGTCAGGGTAAAAGCCCCACATGGAGCACCCTCCCCTGCACCCCACTTTGATATCAGTTACCCAACAGACCCTGCAAATGAAGGTTTATTGCATGTTAAGCCTAAGAAAGTAATGGTTTCCCCCCTTAGGCTCTCTGCCTTTCATAATTTGATTGCAAAAGTTTCCCAGTGCACGACAAAACAGAAAACTTAGATTTAAAATATTCACGCCTTTCCGTCTGCAGCAGTAGGTGGGTGCATGGAAGTGTGTTTCCAGCCAGACAGCTGT
Source organism: Macrotus californicus (assembly GCA_007922815.1). Taxonomy (NCBI): domain Eukaryota; kingdom Metazoa; phylum Chordata; class Mammalia; order Chiroptera; family Phyllostomidae; genus Macrotus; species Macrotus californicus. Next base: position 15,712 of record VMDR010003650.1, read on the forward strand.
GCCTTCTGGTTTGGGCAGGTAGGACTTGGGGTACAGGAAGGGGACTGTGACAAGTTGACCTTTCCTACCTATCTCTGCCCAACAGTCTTGGGCCTCTTACCTCCTAAGTTCCGGGACATCGAGCCCTCATTCTTCCCCAAGTGATGTTGTTATGCAGAGCTGCCTGTTTTCATGCAGTAAAATGTTTTCTCCCTGAAATCCCATCAAAATCTCCCCGACCAGTGGCCCAGCTCTTTCAGTTGGCTGGATATCTAATGCACTGATCCAGTCAGTTTTGTGAGCTAATGATTTGCTGGACACCTGGGAAGGGAAGTGGCTTTCCTTCACCTCTCATGTAATAAATGAACATGGAGTAGCCCATGTGGGGACGATGTTGCCTCAAGGGGAAGTTTCACACGGCCCTTTAGGCCAGGCAGGATGAAAGGCACCTCGGACAAGCCTGGTTTCCTGGCACTCCTCCGCTCACCCTTTGAAGGTAGCCGTGAGACCTGCCAATGCCCAGGGCCGGTGCAGGCCGTGGGCTGTGATGGCAGAGAGACTGGAGCGGCAGGTAGCAGGCACTTTGATGTGATGGGCAGCAGGACTGTGCTGTGTGCCAGGGTAGGTGTGGGCGTGCTGTGTGGGTAAAGGTTAGTGGGATCGGGCAGATTCTGGCGAAAGCCGGGCAGGAGGAGGGCCCTGGGGCTGGGTGGGACAGAGGGAGCTTTTATGATGCGACAGAGAGCCAGCGAGAGAGTGCGGCAACTTGGCGTTTGTCCTTTTCTCATGATGCTTATTTTCTTCTTCAAGGCCTGACTTTGCCCACGACTTTGATCAACAGGGAAGCCCACACTACCACCCCCACCATCACAGAAGGTCATCTTTATTGAGCCCTTTGTGCCAATGGTTTGTGGTCTCAGTATCATTATCTCACGTTTACAGAGGAGGAAACTAGTTTGAAAAATGACTTGTGTAAGGTTACAAAGCTGTTAAAATGGCAGAGACTTGGGCCCTGTTCTTAACCACCACATTTGGTGTTCCAAGCACCCCAGAGAGGCAAGGGGGGCGGGGAGAGAAGCCTTTGCAGGACCTGTGCCTCCCGGTATTAGCCCTTCCTTTTCCAGGAGAGGTGAGTGGAGAGCAGAGAGGGTGGGGAAGCCAGTGCTGAGCTGCTCAGCTGGGGGTCAGTCCTGCCAGCAGGCGTGCCTCCCACCAGCATCTTTGGCTGGCCACATTCTCTCTGGACAGGTCTTTTTGACCAGTGTCCTTTGGCTGATTTGAAAGAGCAGGCTGCCAGCTTGCATGTCATAAAGCCTCACCCCATGCCAGAGGAAGGGAAACATTCAGGTGAAAGCCCAGGAGCGTCTGGGGTTGTCATATACTTAGAGACTCCTTTGGTCATGGAGGGTCTCCCTGTGGAAGACTCCCCCGCCATTAAAGGGCTCTGTAGGAAGCTGACGTGCTGCCCTTCGGGAAGTCAAGGCAATGACAAAAGACATGCAGAAATAACTGTATATTTGTGAGCAGAAAATCCATCGTGACAACAGGCTGCATTTCAATCACCAAATGGACACGGCCACCTGGTTGGACCTCGACCTCAAACGGCCCATCCGGAGAAGTCAGCCTTGGCTCTAGCCCTGGCTGCGGATGCAAAGGAAGCGGTCCAGCAATCAGACCTTTCAAAATCAATTTAGCTCATGCTCCAAAATCCTTGCTGTAATTGACAGCAACTTCCTCCCTGGTTTCCTTAACTATCAGATAAAAGAAAGTGTTGGACTGTTTTAAACCTTTTTGAGGCCAGGACTCACCTCCAAGGGGAATTTTAAGAGGCACCTGCAAAGAGATTTGACTTAATTCCAGACCTTTCCTTCCTGCTAGGATGAATAATTAGCAGAGCAATCCCGACCTTCGGTACTAGGAGTTTACGCACAGTGATCCAGAGTGGGAAGTATTAAAGCAGCTTGTGCCTGGTGGTGGTGGAGTAAAAAGATTTCTCCCCACCTTCGGAGTTCTATGAAACAGGGATAACAATAATGAACTCTGCCAGGTGGGAGCAGGCCAATTAGTCCAAGCTGATAAAGCTCAGAGTCTTATTACAGCTTTACTGCTGTGGAGAGCAGGCAGGACCTTCCTGTGACTTTGCATGGGAAACTAATTGCCCTGGAAATGTCGGGAATTTGATCTTCTATCAAATCCTCCAGCCCTTCAGATCCCTTGACAATCTTTGGCTATTTGCATCTCAAGGTTAAAGGAGGCTGTTGCTTTCTGGGTACTAATCAGTTACAAAAACTTTTGATCTCCTCATGCAAACTAAAACCCGTTGCAGCCGTGCTCTCTGAGCACTGTGAGAGCCGAGCTGGAGAGGGGCAGGCAGGCAGGCTTCTGTGGGTTGTGCGGTGTGTTCAGTAGTTGTGAGTTTTAATTCTGCTTTCCGTGGGCCTCTGCGAGATTGCAGAAGAGCACTGAGTACATCAGTGCTCTTTTTTTCTCCCCCAAATGTGATTTGAATTTTGTCATATCTCCCTAGGGAGGGATTGGAGAAATTACCATTATAAAACTGTAGATCATCGTAACTTGTAGAATTAAAGGAAACAAACTTCACAAACAAGTTTTCTGGGGGAAAAAATGTCTATGCTTACACACAGACATGTGTACTGCTTTCCTGCTGTGCTATTTTAGCCATACTGGGTACTCTTTAGAGCTAAAAATTACTCTTCTGTGTCAGGGCTTCTCAGCCAGTGACATTGTTATTACCATTTCGGACCAGGTCATTCTTTCCTGGGGAGGATGGTCCTGAGCATTGTAGGATGTTTAGCAGAATCCCTGGCCTCTACCTACTAGATGCCAGTAGCATCCTATTCAATTAATTCAAGAAGGAGGTCAGTATACTGAGGTGGTTCTAATGCCTCAGCAACCAACATATGTAAACCAAAACCTAAGCCTGTAAATGCTTCAAGATTAAGAAGTCAAAACCTAAGGACAGCCAATTGCAAACGACCAATTAGGCTTTTCCAAATAAGGCAATGCTTACACTACAGCCATTCAAATAATTTCCTTGCGCTGTTTCTGCCTCTTCTCTGTACCAGTTTTGCCCCTAGCTCTGGGGGGCGAGGGGTGGGGGGGGGCGGGCGGGGCAGGGCACTCCTAAACACCTCCTGTTCAGTGCTGCCCCATTTGAATGGATTTTTGCTCAAATAAACTCTTAGAATTTTTAGCATGCCTCAGTTTACCTTTTAACAACCCCCAAGTTGTGATAACCTAATATGCCTCCAGGCATCGCTACGTGTCCCCTGGGATAGGACTTCCGTATTTAGCAAATGAAAATACAGGATGCCTATTTAAGTGAGAATTTCAGAGAAACAACGACTACATTTTAGAACATATGACTGTCCACTGGGTGTACTGCACCCACTGTGGCAACCTACTTGGGGGATGGGCTCTCCCCTGAGTTAAGGACCACTCCTCCAGAAAAAGATTTGCTTTCACCAGTGAGCTCACGTTATCAACCACCGCCACTGCCTTCTCTTGCTCCTGGTCCACGTTTGTTTCTTCCCCATCTCTTCTCCTAATTCCAGCCTTCATGCTAGAGGATAAAATAAATTACATCGTGGGCCCCACCACTAGCCTTAGGCGTGAAATCAAATAGAAACAAATTGCTACTCTGATAAAACGGGAGGGAGTCAAAAAGAAAAAACAGTGCAGGCATCTCAAATTCACGCCTCTCCACGCAGAATTCTTCCTGGGTGGCGCAGGACCTGCTCAGGTAGGCCTTCGAGGAAGAGAGACTTCGCGTGCTTCCAAGATCTCCGTGAATTCTCTGAAAGTCAAGCCCAGAAGTTAATGTGAGTTTTTTTTCTTTTTGCCATTAAGTCAATGGATATTTTTTGAGTGAGGATAGTGTCAACCGGGTGCTTCGTGGCACACAAATAAGGAAAAGGCGCAGCTCGTGCCTGGTGGAGAAGAAGCAGGCTGTCCTTGCACAGACTCACTGGTGACAGCCAGCACATTCCCAGGGCCTTGTCAGATGCAGATGATAACAACCAAGAGGAGAAACAGGCAACTGTGGGCAGGCAGGAGTCAGGGAAGGCCCGGGGCCCGATGATTTGGAGCTCAGAGCAGACTGTCATACCGCCATCCTTTCAATGGCAGGTCCTTCGATATTTGTTCAGTGTTAGTTTGGAGGGGCGCGTGTGGGGAAGGGCCGAGAAGGAGGCTGGCTTTCAGTAGCCTCGTCTTGCCTTTACTGTCCCCGAGAATTCGTTAGTGCTCCACCCCGCAAAACAAGGGCTAATCAGACCACAGGCTTAGAGACCCTCTGCTGTGGCTGAGCCCGGCATACCTTTGCTTCCCACGCCCACCGCACACAACTTACATGATACGTCATCCCATTCTGCAGGAGCTCTTGCTGAGGCAAGCCCTCCACTTCCCGACTCTTGTCTTTGTGTTTCAGCGCCCCTCCGGGATTGTTGACTGCCCAGCTAGTGCCCTTCTTCACCCGGCTCTGAGCCTATCTGGGTATTATTGACACGGATACTGTGATTCCACCATGTCTGTACAATTTGCTCTGTGAAAGGGTCTTCACCAAACACTCCGCGGATGGCTGTCTCTGGTGGCGGTGGGAGAGACAGGACACAGCGGGGCCTGGAAGGAGCCTCGGGTTGGTTCGCAGGAGCCCAGGTCTGAGCCTTGGTTTTGTGACTGACTTGCTGCGTGTTCTCTTGTAAATTATACTCCCACCCAGGGCCTGCCTTTCTGTCTTTAAAAATGGAAGGTTGCACTTGAACCACGGTGGCAAAACCGTAGTTTTATCTCATACACAGATTCTGACTGATGGGTAGCCGTTCTCGGGAATGGGGCAGAGAGAGGGCTCTTTAGGCCACACCTGGGCCCTGGAAGAAAGTAGTCAGTTAGTGATGTCTGCCATGAGTGAAAAGGGGTGGGGGTGGTGATAATGGCATTGTGTCTGGTGTTTAGCATCCCATGGTTGACTAGGCACTAAAAAATTCCAGTCGGAGTTCCCAGGCAATGTGAATATTGGTTAAACATTCAGAGACAGTTTGTACATTCAGAACTAGGATTGTGTAGATTTGAAAAATAACAACACAATAATTGGGTTGTTTAGGGCAGAAAAATAGCTATAATTCTTAACTTCATCTAGAACAGCTCTGCTTCTGACCTTGCAAAAACACATGCAGGGTTTTTCCAGGAGTGGGAAATTCTTACACTGGGAGAGTCACACTGTGGCTAAGTCCACCAGCGTGCACTGAGAAATGTTATAAGATAAGTTGATATGACTCTAACCAAAACAAAATAAAGCAAAAGCCAAACACTATATACCTAATTAAAAGCAAACTCTAGGTTCAGTGAAGATATTTGCAAATATTTACTTAAAAAACCCTAAAAGATAAAGAGCTCCTAAAATCAACAAGGAAAAGACAGACAACTCTGTAGAGAGAAGACAAAGAACATATAAACAGACAGCTCAAAGAAGAATTTAAACCCATTAGACATATAAAAGATAGGAAAGATGCAACTATTTTGACAGTCTAAGTGTGAAGATGAAGCAGCATGTATTTCCTTTTATCGCATCGGAATAGAATGTTCAGTGTTGATCAGGAAGCGAGACAGAAAAGGGCGTAACTGGGCACAGCTATTGAAGAACAACTTGGACTCATCTAGAAACACTTGCAATGAATACATCCTTTGACCCAGCAGTTTCCCTTCCAAGAATTTATCTAAAAAGCACTGGTGCAAAGATACACACTATACATTTGCACCCAAGGACACTTCCTTCAGATTCAGCCAAATGTGTTGGTTTGGGCGCACAAGGCAGAAACCTTGCATTTAGTCAGGGGTGGGATCAAGGGAAGCGCTGGACCCACGGGCAGAGGGTCCTGAGTCCACAGCAATCGCGGTCCTACCTGGTGCAGCACAGCGGCGTCAGGTGTGTCCAGGGGTCGGCGTTAGTTCGGGCGTCCCCAGGACGACACACTTGCAGTTTTCCACGGAAGTGGTAAAACGAAACAAACCTGTGTACGTGTAGGTAGGGACACACACACAGTTCCTTCCAGCTAATTCACGGGAAAAAGCCTGAAGGCCCCACACCAGAGTGTTAACGAGTGGTGGGTAATTGGGGTTGGAATTTGACGGTGGTGATGACGATAATGAGTAGATGTTTGCCTTTTAAATTCCTTTATTATTTAACTGTGTTCTAACAGGCAAATATAAAGGTATATTTCAGAAAAAATAAAAACACCTCCAAACTAATAAGTATCACAGGTTTGGAAATACAGATAGGACAAAGGAAAATGTGTATTACCTGTATTCTTTTAGTCAAATACAATGAAAAAAATTTAAAACAATTTTCACTTACAGTTGCCATTCGATAATATATTGGTTTCAGGTATGTAGCATGGTGATTAGACATTTCTGTAATTTAAGTGCTCCCCCACCTAAGTCCAGTAACTGGCTGGCAGCAAACGTAGTTACTGCGGTATTTCCATATTCCCTGTGCTGTGCTGTACATTTGAGTGACCATTTTGTAACTGGCAGTTTGTACTCTTTTAACCCCTTCATCTTTTTCACAAACGTCACGACCTCTGTCCCATCTGGCAACCTTCGATTTGTTCTCTCTACAAGTTTGTTTCTGTGTTGTTTGTTCAGTTTGTTTTTTAGATTCCACACGTAAGTTAAATCGTGCGGTGCTTGTCCTTCTGTGTCTGACTTATTTGACTTAGTCCAGTACTCCCTAGGAGCCCCGTGTTGTTGCAGATGGTGAGCCTGCATTCTTTTTTACAGCTGGCCGACCTTCCGTTGTACGTATGCACCGCTATCCACTTGTCTATCCGTGGACATTTGGGTGGCTTCTGTGTCTTGGCTATTGTAGAAAACTCTGTAACGAGTGGAGTCCAGAAGAGCTGTTCTAGGAGAAACGCAGGGAACCACACTCTCAAATGGTGAAGCAAGGCTGGGAGAATGAGAAAAGGCTTTGCGGAGAAAAGCCTTTTGGATTTGGGGATTTGGAAATCACCAGTGACTTCCCCGCATGCAGATGACAAACTCTTACCACCTCCCACTTATGTTATGGGAACCTGTACAAGGCAGGTGGTGAAATGTTAACTCCTTGGAGTAACGTGAGGACTCAGTGATACAGCCTGTGAACGGTGGTGAAGTACTGAGCTCAGCCCCTCACTCCTTCATGGAATTAACACGTAGTGAGTGTTTGTAACGAGCCAGGTGTGGCTGTGACATCTGCACAGAGAACAGCGGGTAAAACATGTAGGGTTTGTGCTTTCACAGACCTCATAGTCAGCCCGGGGTGTGGAGCTTTAGCAACAAACAAACCCATCTGAGAGTGACAGCTGCTGTATGGAAATTATGGGGTAGCAACCTGACAGAGTAAGGGGATGGCTACTTTAGGCACGTTGGACAGGAAAGGCCTCCCTGAGCAAGTGATACAAGCTCAGAGCTGAATGGCCAGAGAAGCCAACACTGACTATTATTGTTATTACTATTCCTTTCTTCCTCTTTTTTTTTCTGGTCCTCCCTCTTACCCTCAGCTGTTCACCTGCCTTCCACATTGTCTCATCTCATCACATCACTTTCCTGCTTGAAACCCTTCCCTGCTTCCCTGAGTGACTTTGCAAATCGTTATCTGGACTCAGAGAACAGGGGAAAGTGCGGCTCTTCTGCGGCGAGCCGGCTGGGGCTCCACGTGGCGCTGTAGAAAAGGCATTCTTGCCGGAGGCAAAGGCATTCACACCTTCCAGGGAGACATCTGATTAGAGACAGCAGGGGAGGTGCAGGTGCAGCTGGGGGAGGGCTGGTTAGGAAGCAACTGGAACTTAATCTATTAGAAGAGGAGAGGCCTTTGAAAAGTGAATTAATGATATTTATAGCTGCATCAGGTAAGTAGCTGGGAGAGCTTCTGATAATGAGGCCAAGGCTGAATTCCCACATGGACCAGGGTGCTTCATGCGGAGAGACTTCGGCTCACTCCCCGGCTGTGGGACTCAGGCAAACACACCCCCCTCAGGACCTTAGTCCCCAGTCGAACTCGGTCCCGCTCATCCCGCTGGCCTGTCCTAAGTGTCATAGGAGTAAATGAAAATGGATAGCAAAGTGCTTTTTAAAACCATACATTTTAAATATGGTCTATTATTGTTACTGCTTACATCATTATTTTCATGGCCTAGGTACTCCCCACTTCTTTTTTTTTTTGTTGTTTTTAATTTTTTAAATTTAAATTTTATTTTTCAATGAGTTTACACTCAATATTATTTTGCGTTAGTTTCAGGCATACAGCATAGTGGTTAGACAGTCATGTACTTCACAAAGCGTTCCCACCCCTGCCCCCGCCCCCGATAGTTCCAGTACCCACCTGGCACCAAAAGTAGTTATTACGATATTATTGACTGTATTTCCTGTGCTGTACTTTACATCCCCATGACTATTGTGTAACTACCAATCTGTACTTCTCAATGCCTTCACCTTCCCTACTTCTTTTTTTATTTTTAATCCTCATCCAAAGATACGTTTATTGGGAGCGGGGAGAGAGAGAGGAAACATCGATGGGAGAGAGAAACATCAGCTGGTTGCCTCTGTACATGTCCTGAATGGGGATCAAACCTGCCAGCTAGCTATGTGTCCCTGCCCTTGATGGAACCTGCCACCTTTTGGTGTACGGACAATGCTCCAACCAACCGCGCTGCCCAGCCAGGGCGCCCTCCCCACTTCTGCTGTGTATCACAATGTTAATCAGCTTAACAATAACCCACAACCGTCGGACCAACTTCTTCTGCTGTGTATCAGCTGTCTATCTCTCAGAGTGGAGATTCAGCCACACTGTGAATGCGCCATATAAGCCCATCAGTAGTCCTTCACTAGGCCCACTATATTGGCCCTGGTTGAAGAAGATTATTTGCATAGCATGAATACACCCTATATTCTCAAGTGTTGGTGCTTGGCCTATTCTAACCTACTTCTGGCTAAATCTTTTTCTTACTTATGTTACTGTTTGTTCCACTTGGTTGCAGGGCTTCTAACCACTAACTAGTGTGGATTTCCTGTTTTCTCCCCAAGAAACCTAGGTCAAAACACCTGTTTTTTTGTGTGCTTGGGTCTGATCTCCAGAGAACTAGCAATTAGGTCATGGGGGATCCACTGCCCAGGGATGACAACTGTATGATCTCTGTGCCTCCCTCTAGCCCCCTGCCCATTGTAGACCCTGCTGATTATTGCTCTGTCTCTTGTTGATGTGGCTTTAGCAGCTCTAATATGGGTAACCACTGCTCACATATGGCTGTTGAGCATTTGACATGTGGCTAGCAGGAAGACCACATGAAAGAAATAAAAGTAATATTTCTCAATTTTTTTTGTATTGATTACAAATTGAAATGATAATATTTTGCATTATTGAGTTAGATTAAATGTACCATTCAACTTAATCTTACCTGCTTCTTTTAACTTCTTTTAGGTGGCTACTAGAAAATGTAAACATTTCTATGTGTCTCACATCTGTGGCTAATGTCTTATTTTCACTCTAGGGCACTGCCTTCGAATCATCCTTAAGGCAGTTCTCTGGGGTCAATTATCAAACCAGAAATAAAAGCATGGTGTTCGATAGGAGTGACAGAGAGGTCGACACATTTTGAGTTTTCAATGTTACCATGAAAAATAAGGTCCTTCCAGTTTATCTGGTTTCGTGGCCCCTGAACATGTCTGTGCATTAGAAAGCCCTGGGACCTTAAACTGTAAACTGAGAGATTTCAGTTTCCAGGCGGGTGGTTCTGATTTAGTAGGTTTGGGATGGGGCCCCAGATTGTGTATTTACAAGCACCCCAAGAGATTCTGATGCACAACCAACTTTGAGAGCCCCTGGGCTAGGACTTTTTTATGTGTTGCTGGAGGGCTTCTCCTGGGGTGACGGAGCTAGGAGCAGAGCACATGTTCCTTGTGGATTAAATTTTGTACCACAGACCCTTAGAGAACTTTGTGTCACTGACACCTAAGAGTCTTTGCAGAGCTCGGATGGAATGAGGAACTACAGCTGCAGCTCAGCAGGCAGGAAGCTTCTCTTCCTTATTTGGAGAAAGCCTGGTCTGGTTCAGCAGCCCCCTCTGCTGTCAGACATCCAGTCCCTAGCTCAGCCTGGCACAGCTGGCTTTGGGGAAGGAGACACAGAAGGATGGAGCCTCGATGACGACGGGATAGGGAACCTACTCAGACGCTGGTGGAAGGAAGCCCTGCAGTCTGAGTCCCTGAGAGTCAGAAGGGCCTGCAGGTCGTTCTCCTGACTGCCCCCTGGGAGGAGAGAGTTTGGACAATCATTTTACTACCCTGGGCCTCAGTTTCCTCATCTGAACAAGGGGGATAACCACATGCTCTGTACTGCTCCCCGAGAGGAGACTACTGTAGTGGTCTGACAGAATAATGGCAGTGTTGTTACTAACGTCTCAGTCCAAAGACACACAGCTGGTTAGAGATGGGGACCAGACTTTGAACTCAGGTGTATCATGTAATCTTGGTGAACAAAAGGGAGATGTGTCCAGCTGCTTCCGGAGGGCCAGGGGCAGGAAAAGCTTACAAGGGAGGTTGAGGCTGGCCTTGTGCGCGGTACATGAAAGCCAGGGAGCTACCCTCTTCTTGGCACAGTCACTCGCCACTCCCTCCCTCCACTTGGGTTTACTGAACACCTTTACACGATGGAGACTGTGCACGAGGTGGGGACACGAAGTCACAGTAGGCACCGTCCTTGTCATGTCTACAGCACCCTCCTCTGTCTCCCTGAGTATTTCTTTTGTCAGAAAAATTCTCAACTGACTGTTCCGTTGCACTGGTGACATGACTGGGAGCTGCGTGCCCCGCGCAGAGCCTGGCACTTCCCATGGCCCACCTCCGAGCGCAGCAGACGGGATGGGCTAGAGAGATTTAGTGAACTCCTCCAGGTGGCCGTGCGGTAGGTGGTGGAGTCGGACTCCGGCTCCCTCTTCAAACCACAAGGCTTTGACAAGCACTTCCCTTTGGTGAAAGTGCTAGGTGGTTGTCCAGCCCTAGGCAAAAGCCGTAGCTCCCTGCGTATGTTCTTCGTCTAAGCTAAGCGTTATTTACAGTGCGGAAAGAGAACCCAAAGCATTTGACACAGGTTTAAGCAAGTTGTAACGCAATAGTTTTGAAGAATGCTTAATGATCTGGGAAAGCACCATAGAAAAAAATGCTACTTTGTAATAGGAAGATAAAATCTGTTCCGTGCTCATTTTGTAACACGCCCACTCTCACCCATAAACATGAAAAGACAGGATGGAAAGCAGTTTACCGCTGTTTTTGATGCTGTTGTCCAGCAGCAGTGTGTTGGCAATGTCTTCTTTTTCTTTGCAGTTTTGGAGTTTTCCATATTTTCTACATTTTTTTTTCACTTTTTAGCCATTCAGATAGGTGTGTTGTGGCATCTCACTGTGTGTCACACTGTTCAGAAAAGAGTAAGCCTTATTAAAGAAATACATAAAATGGAAATGATTCCAAGGAAAGAAAGAGAAACAAAATGTACTGGAGGTACTTTTGCTGAAACTAACAGTGCTGTCCTCTGAGTGCGTTATGAATGTGTTTTTCTTGTCCTACTTTGCTTTAATTATTTTCCAAATTGTTCAAAAATAAACTTGTATTCTTTTTACTGTGGAAGAAAACACCTTATTTGTTTAAAAAATTACACATGAGAGTTAATATATTAATCCAAGATTTTGGTGGTTGATGACTTTATGTGATAGCTTAAAAAGTGGCAGGTTTCGATGGGCTATATTCGGGCCTTATTGATGCACACTCTGAGGGTGAGCAAGCGGCCTCCTCTGTCTTTGGTTTCTTCCTCTTTTTTTATAAGTGGATTGTAATATATACTAAGTTCTCTAGGGTTGACTCCCTGGCAGTGGCGGCCGGGCCTCTGTGGGGACAGGTGGTTTATTTTCTGGTCATACCACGAGGCTTCAGCTAAGGTCACAATCTGAGCCTAGCCTGGTGTCAGTCTCGATGAAGTGGAATTTTCCTAGCACATCCCACCAGGGCCACGCAGCTTGGAGTTTTCAAACCCTGTGACCAGCTAGAGAACAGAAAGCAGCTCTCCAGGAGCCTTGTCAGTAGAAAATGTAACTTCTCAACTCTTTAAATGCTGCAGGCTCAAGCCATGGGCACAAGATCGGCATCGCCGATCCGTTTAGCTCCGTCCTGGAGCTGTTTGTTAGGGTGGACTCTGATTCTTCTCACGCTCAGGCATCAGGTTCCCTGGCAAGTTCGTCCTGTCCACGGAGGGGTTTTCTGTGTATCAGTCCCATCCGCCAGCAGTTTCCTCCATTGTCCTGGCTTGCAGCCTAGAGACTTACTGTCTGACAACTGGGTGGTGTTCTGTCACTCTCAAAGGAGGACAAATATGCCTCCACACTCATTTGCCCCTCAGTTTCTTTCAAGGTTCTTTACCCTTGGTTGGTGGCATTTTGCTTCTTTGCTTAATTTCAGGGAAAAAGCTTTCTTTTGACAAAGCTAAACATTAAGAGCTTAAAACCTCTCCTTTCAAACCTTCCGTCTTTTTTTTTTTCCCCTGTAGAAGGATTTCAGCAATTTCTTGGGTGGTTTTTTGCAGAAAAGTCAAGTCAAGATCCGGTTTGAATCTTCTCTTGCTTCGAGACTGGAATCTCTATAAAAAGTCTCCTCCCCCCGCCCCCGCCCCCTCCCTGACTTTGCGGAGGGGTGCTCCTGAGTCGGCCCTCCCTGCCCCGGAGATCTGGAGGCAGGAAGGGACATTGAGCTGGGAAGGCTGTTTTCACAGGAAGATTTTTACTTCAGCCTCATTAAAAAAATAACGAACCTCTGTGGGCAAATCTCTTGAGAAATATCTAGCCTAGTTTTCAACGATGTTTTGGATAGTGGTTAAAGAACTGAGAGGACTTCGTGAAGCGATGAAGACCAGCCCTGGGTCCATCTTTTTGGGTAGGCCTGTTAGGGTTAGGGTTAGCTTCACGCTGGAAAGAACAGTTTCTGCCAAGCTCCTTCAACGCAGCGCCCAGGGAACACAGAAGAGACATTGATGCATTCTCGTGCTTTCCAACACAAATGCATTTCATAGAGTCCTTGCGGCTATCAAGAAATTCGTGGAAAGCAAAATGCAAGAGAGCATTGTTTATAGAAAGGGCCTTTCTTCCCTTGGCGAAGGGCTTCTTGTTCTATTGCTGTCTTCACTGCCTCCCTGGCGTGCTGTGTTTATATGGCAAAACGAACATTGTACTCCACGTACTGACATTCTCCAAGGTAGGGAACGTGGAGTCCTAGTCCCAGAGGCGACGTGGTGGAACAGAAAGACCTGGAACTCAGTCTGGGGGCATAGGTTCAGGCTCTGGTTCTGCTAATGATGTCTCAGACCGCAGCATCACCAGTTGTACCTAGGAAAAAGATATTACAGGTCCACAATGCACGGAAGACCTTTAACCCAGGTCCAGCCACAGGGCCAGTGCCCTGGGCACGCTAGCCGTATAGTTGGCGTGAGAGTTTGTTCCACATAATGCTTTCTTCCTGTGTGTGTGTGTGTGTGGCAGAGGGGTGGGGGGCTGGACTCCCATAAGAGCATGAGAGAGATGGCTGCTGAAACAGGCCAGAATGCAGGAAGAACTGCACAATAGTTTGTGAAGACTCAGGTGTAGGATGTGTCAGAGAGGTTGTAGGTAGACTTTGAGTAAGACAGATCTGGGCTCCGGGTTCTAGTCTATTGATTTTTCTGGAGCAATGCTGTAGCAAGTTACTTGTAAAATAGCTCTCCTACAGGTTTAGTGGAGTGACCTAGGTTTTCTGTGTTCTTCCCCTCCTTCCACCCCCGAGGCTGAGAGAACTAGACAGGAGTGCTGGAGACTGCTCCATTCTCTGTGTGAAACCCGCCCTGGAGAAGCAATGAAAGCAGAAGCCTGATAAACCTTGTGGGGCTGTTATTTGGGGTTGCTCACCTTCCTCCCAATTGGACTCTTCTATCCACAGATTAGCACCAGTAATCAGCCCAATTGAAGAGAGTGGCTCTAATTGGTTCCTACTTGTTACTTTGGGATGAAAGTTGATCATCTATTCTGAGCGTGGTCTGTTTAAAGCTGTGCATACAGTTTTCCCCAGTGAACTGATAAATAAGTGAAAAATTCACTCCACGTCCTGATTGTTGAGTTTGTGGAAAGTCTGTTCAAGAATTGGACTGGTTTTTATGAATGAATCCATCGAGTATTTTGACACCACGTAGATACTGACTTCGTGCCCAGGTGTGTACATGTGTGCATGTGTGTGTAAGTTTGTGTGTGTGTGAGTGTGAGTTTAAACCATGATGCAGACAAATGAGAACAGACACAGGAAAAGAAACCAACCAGAGGCCCGAGCAGAAAGCTGCTTGCTTGATTCAGCTCTCCTGAGTTGGCGTAACTTAAAAAGCAAAATGAAAACGTTCTAGCTCAACGAGCATGACCTGTGGCAAGTTCTGATGCTTTAGGAGGAAAACAAATAGTGCGAGGAAGATGCCACCCCAGAACTTAGGGTACTCCAAACCTTTCTTTTTAGGGAATTATTACAAGAAGGATATCTATCCATTTAAGTTAGATGTTATTGTTTTGGTCAAGAGCCATTGTATAATTTTTTTGCCTTGACTGACAGACTCTTTCAATTAGTCCTTCATCTTCTTTTATTTTGGTAAAATATACGTAACAGTTACCAGTTTAAATACACGATGCCCTGCCATTACATGTGTATGGACATTGCTGTGCAGCCGTCACCACCACCCATCTCCGGAACTCTTCCTCTCCCCAAGCTGAGACTTGGTACCTCTTCAGTCCTTTGTCTTTAGAAGACAGCAAATTACAGACTTTGGAACCATCCATACCTTATTCACATAAGGACTTATCACAGGAAGCAGCACACCATTTATATTTGCTTATTCACGTACTTGTTATTCAACAGGTGTTCGCTGAGTACTGATAATGAGCCAGGTGTGTGCTGGGGATGGTGTTGAACAAACCAGATCCTACCGATCCTGCAGTCTGTTCGAAGACTTCTCTCTTCTTGTTGTGGGAGGCAGAATAATGGCCCCCCAAAGATGTCCACGTCCTACACCCTGGAACCTGGGATTGTGCTACCTTATGTGGCAGAAGGGGACTCTGAGATGTGACTGAGTTTAAGGATTTTGAAATGGGGGGATTATCCTGGATCATCTGGGTGGGCCCAGTGTACTTACAAGGGAAAGAAGGAGGCAGGAGAGTCAGAAAAGGTAACACAGTGGAGTGACAGAAGGTGGGGCATGAGCCAAGGAATGTGGGTAGCTCTAGGCGCTGGAAAGGCCGAGAATGGATTCTCTTCTAGACTCGTGAGAGGAGTGTAGCCGTCTGGACACCGTGACTTAGCCTGGAAGACTCGTTTTGGACTCCTGATCTCTAGAGCTGTGAAGTAATAGATCTGCATGGTTTTGAGCCACTGAGCTTGTGGTAGGTAGTTCGCTATAGTAGCAATAGGTAACTCCAACGTGCTTGTCCTTTTGCTTAGTCAGTTTTAGGTTAAGGGGTTTCTTTATTGTGAGTTTTGCCTGGGTGGTTCAGGCAAGCGTGAAGTTTTTCCAGAATACAGAATTACTTACTCCTGCAGCCCTGCCTGCCTGTGTCTGGACTGGTAGTGGGCTGTAACTTATATTTAATTCATCTCTATTTTTTTAAAGATTTTATTTATTTTTAGAGCGAGGGGAAGGGAGGGAGAAAGAGAGGGAGAGAAACATGTTTAAGAGAAACATCAATTGGTAGCCTCTCACATGCCCACCCACCCCCAACTGGGGACGTGGCCTGCAACCCAGGCAGATGATCTGACTGGGAATTGAACCTGCGACCTTCTGGTGCACAGGCCAGCGCTCAGTACACTGAGCCACACCAGCCAGGGCAATTCACTTCTATTTTCTTACCCACAGCGCCATACTGGGTGTACCACACACCTAGCACCCTTGGTTCAGCCGTTCCTGCAAACAGGGCAACGTTTGGGAGGGATGGTCATTCTGTTACTTAGTAAACTTAACAGATGTGTAACCACTGTGTCTACAGTAAAGTTGGTTGCTACCCAGTTATGATAGTGTCTCCATATGTGCTGTGTACTAAACTGCAAGAAACATGATTTTTCTCAGACCCAGGTAAAAGGCATAAGTGTTTGACACAGGAAGAAGTCTTTCTTACATTCAAAAGAAAATGTTTGCCATTCCTAAAGTCTCAATATTTACCTACGCTTGTGCTGATCAGAAACAGTAAATCTTATCTTTTTTGCTAGAAAAACTTCTCTTGAGAATGGAGGCTGATATTTTCCAAGTTTTCAGACTTTATTCTGTGGCCTGTCTCTCTCATCTGGTCACAGAGAGGTCAAGGCTGAGTCGGTAAAGAGTTGGCAGCTGCGGATTGGTCTTTGGGAGACAGAATGTGAGCCTGAGAATGGGAACTCCCTGTTCTCTGTCTTCTTGACATAAGACCAGAGAAGAACGGATTTTCTCATTTATCTGAATTTTAGAGATCCTCATAAAATTGAATTTCTTTAAAAAAATTTTTTTTGAGGTGCTAGCTGAACATGTCTGTTTTGTGTTAGAAACGAAATCTAAGGAATAGAAAGCCGGACCTCTTTAAAATGGCTTGTAAGGCTCTCCATGACCAGGCTGACCTTTTTTCCTTATCTATTTAGCCTCATCTCTCCTCATTGGGCCTCCTAATCTTCCAACCGTACTGAACGTTCTTTGGTTCTAACATTCTGAGTCTCTAACGTGTCCTGGCTTGTCCCTCTCAGCCGGAACCTTGCTTTCTTCTCCTGCTCATGCCCCATCTTGGCCTCTCCGACTCCCAGGCCACCTTCAGCTTGGAGGTTGCGTCCCCAGGTTAGCTCCCCCTGACCCCGCACCACTCTGAGCAGCTCCCCTGCAACACAGCTGTTACACACGGTGTTCTTGATGGTCGCCTACTTGTCTTTCTCCCCCAAGAGGCCATAAGCTCCTAGGGGGGATGTTGCCTGGGGAGCTGTGTCTTTTCTGCTCATTGTTTTCCTCACTCTGCCTGGCACTTCCTCTGCCAGACCAGCCCTCTGCCTGCAGGCCAAATCTACCTTGATCAGCCTTTCCTGTGCCTCCATTTGTTTTAATTGCGCAGTTGCCAATGACTGAGCAACCCGGTGGATGGGGCTAGCTGTAATCACACAGTCCCGAGACTTTAAGCACTTTCGTTCATTCCTGGAGCAGTCACTGAGCCTTGGTAAGAGGCAATTTAAGTTCCGGACAACGAGTTTTTAAGCCCCTTCAATGGCCACATTTTGAGAATCGTGGAAAACCCCTGACTCTTTGATAATTGGACTGAATCAGTTTTCATAATTCTACTTTATGCACTAGAATGGTTAGCAAACTTCATTATCAGCAGCCTGATGAGAAAGCTTTTAGCTTGTAATATGGATCTTGTAATTTTGATTTGCAGCCAAGCTATGGCCACTTTGCAGAGCAGTGTGTCTTGGACAAGATGATCCTCTAGTTTCATCATTATAAATAATTTCAAAGTAGGCACAATTGCCCATTGTCCATGTATGTTTAATCCAAAGAAAGGACAGCTGACAGCCACAGTTGAAAGCAGCCACCATAAACCCTGGTAACCCAGGAAGCCCACATTGGCTGAATTTGTAAAATGATATTTTCTCTCCTCTGTATATCTGGAACATTGCCGGAATCTAAGAGACTCTACCAATTACGGGGAACGTATCTTTAAGAAATTTCCAGAAAAGACATGTGACATCATGTGACAAAGCATCCCCGGCTTTCCCTTTTGTAACACTCATAAGTTACTCCTTCAGTTTCTAACCCACAGTGGCCTGAAAGCCCTATCAAGGCCGAGGCCATTTCTGTCTTTGCCACTGAATCCCCAGCACAGAGTAGACACCGCACAAGTGTTTGTCGGACGGATAGGTGGATGACACGAATGAATAAACTTCCGCAGTGACGTATTGGTGTGCAGAGTTTCATCTTTGGTGGCTGGACCTAACTCTGTCCTGAGTTAGAACTCTACAGCTTATTTGGACCAGTGCTTTGCATCCTGCCTCAGTGATGATGGCTACTTAACAAATCACCCCAAAAGTTAGGACTTACCCTCAACAACGTTCTTCTGCTCACAAGTCTGTAGTCTGAACAGGCCTGGTGGAGAAAGCTCAGGTCTGCTTCTGCAGGACGAGGGTGGGGGCAGCTTGGAGGCCGGAGAGTGAGAGTCTGAGAGCTGCTCTTGGCCTAGGCCAGGCGCCCCAGGCAGCCTCTCCAGCTCTGCGAGGTCTCCCCACGGAGTCGCTCGGGCACGGTGGCATCAGGGTAATTGGACTTTGTACATGACAGCCTGGGGCTCCAGGGGTGCTTATTCTAAGGAGAGAGGAAGGCCAAGTAAGGTCAACTAATTGTGGTTCGAAAATATTAAATGGAAAATTCCAGAAATAAACAATTCATAAGTTTTCAATTGTGCACCATTCTGAGTAGTGTGGTGAAATCTCGCGTGAATTATCCCTTCCTCCCGCATCTTCACGCTGCGTTGCTCCCCGCCCCTTAGTACTTAGCAGCCATCTTGGTCCTCAGACCGACTGCGGTGGTAGCTGGTGCTTGTGTTCACGTCGCTCTTGTAGTTGCCCGGAACAGTGTCACTGTGCCTTCGTTGTTCGCCTCCCTCCAGCTCCTTGCTTCGTCTCATCACGTCGGTGTTTTACCAGCTCACGCCGTCGCAAGGAGAAGGGTGAGTACCGCACCAGATACTTTGAGAGAGAGACCACATTCATGTAACTTTCATTACAGTGTATTGTTGTAGTTGTTTTGTTACAGTGGTTAATCTCTTACTTGCCTAATTTACAGATTAAATTGTGCCACAGCCATGTGTGTATAGGAAAAATGTTATGTAGGTATGTAGTTGGGAACTACTGTTCTCGGTTTCAGGCATCTACTGGGGGTCTTGGAACATATCCTCCACAGACTCAGGGGGACTACCCAGGTGGCCCTTGAACGTTGTGGGGAGTTAGGGGCAGATCTGTGTTTGCCGCTTACAGGGTATTTAAAGAACTCAGAGGAGTTTTTCTAAGTTCCGATGATCTGCTAAAGGGAGGGGGGAGGGTTAAGGAGCAGCTGAGTTTCACCACAGGTGTGAGCTTCACCACAGGTGTGAGCTGCACGGCCCTTGTTCTTAAAGTAGCAGGTCAGGAGAGCTGAGAAGAGTTGAGATTAAATGACTGGACCACACCCCGCTATAACCTGCATGCTCTTCAAATTTGGGGATGCAGGGAAGGGTTGTGTTTAAGAATGTGGGTGTTACAGAAGCTTTTCCTTCTAGTTCCTGTCTTTAAGTGTGAACTTTGTGCCAGGACTCACTGTCCTTAAGCCTCAGGTTCCTTGTCCTGAGAACAGAGGCAGTGACAGTATCTACCTGGTCGGACGGAGGGGAGCGTGGAGTACCGGCTAGTTAGGAACGTGGATGTGGAGTCAGACTGCCCAGGCCCCACGGCTGGCGTCACCATGAACTATCTGTGAGCTTGGGCAAGTTCTTTCCTTTCCGGGGCACCAGTTTCTCCATATGGAGAATGGAGCTAACAGCAGGACCTACCTCTGAGAGTTGCTATAATAATTTAATAAACTAAGACAAGTAAAGGACTTGGGATAGTGCCTGGCACCTAGTAGATGAGTAAATGTTAGTTCTTCCTGTCGTTCTTAGAAGCAGGAATGAAACTGGAGCCAAGGTCAAAAAGCCTGAGTGGGCGTCTGGTAGATATACCCGGCGTCATGGCGGATGCAAAGGAGATACCAGCTTCTGATTTCAGGGTCTCTGAGGATGTGGCAGTCAGGCGTCAGCAGGTGCTGCAGTTTCTGAAGCAGCTCACTCATTCGGCTGTTGGCAGGAGGCTTCAGTTTCTTGCCACATGGTTTTCTCCATAGGTCCGCTCCTGATCTGGTTTCCCCAGGTAGGAGTGATCTAAAGAGAGAGAGAGAGAGGAAAACTCAACACATTCTGCCATTTCTGCTCTCTGCTACTCGTCATACAGACCAAACCTGGTACAGTGTGGGAGGGGACCACAAAAAGGTGTAGCTTGGGGACGCCCTGGGGTCATTTTAGAGGCTGCCTACTGCACTGCTACACAGGAGTGCTGTGCACGAGAAGCTTCTGGGGAGCTCGTTCAACATGCAGATGTCTTCGCTAAGGTTCTGCCCTGGACCACACTTTGGGAAACTTTGACTACCAGGTTTGATCTCACCGACACACTGACGTCCAAAGGGCAGCTAGCTGTGCTGTGAGCACACACACTCTGGTGGGAGTAGGTGGGGTCCCTCCTCTGGCTCCTGGGAGCTTTTGATTCCTACTAGACGTGAAGACCACGTGTCCCTGGGTTGTTGGGAGCAGATGCCACTGACAGGCATAGGGCTTTTCGGTTTGGGGCTCTTCAGTGAACTCTTTGCCTGTTTTTGGTTCTTCCTAAGCTACAGACCCCTGCTGTTGGTTAGCACAAATGTTCTCAAAGGTAAGAGTCCACATCAGTGGCTGCTCACCTGCAGACTCTCGTCATATGGGTGCGGACATCGAAGATGTCACCACCACTCATTTCAGGAGAATCCCCGGTGAGACACTAAGCTCCTGACCTTCCTGTCTGACTCTTGCCACCGTGGGGAAGTCCTCCAAGTGTCCTTGGATTTGCCCTCCCTCCTCCTTTTCCTCTTTTTCCTCCATCCCTTCCATTCCACAAAATGCCTGTTTTGGA
Organism: Macrotus californicus; assembly: GCA_007922815.1. NCBI lineage: Eukaryota > Metazoa > Chordata > Mammalia > Chiroptera > Phyllostomidae > Macrotus > Macrotus californicus. The sequence goes on from VMDR010003650.1 coordinate 36,466, forward strand.
GTCACCCTTTGGGCTGTCTGCTCAGCTCACAATGATTCTCCCTTTTCTTTTGTCCCCTTTTCAGTGTCCCCAATAATTGCGTTTAAACTACATAGCCCTTTGTACACCTCAAATCGATATTAAATGTCAACTATAATTGAAAAATTACAAAAATTGAATTACTCCCCCTTCCATAAACCTTATAGCCCTGACCATCTGAATTTAGCAAATTGGATTACTGTGGACACCCGACTCAAGCTGGGCAGTCCGTTCTTTCCCTGGAATTTAGAATTGGGCCAAAGGGCAGACAACAAGGGATTCTTTTTGCATGGCTGAACTCCTACCTTATGGGTACGAAGATTGATGCGGAACTGAGTCCATCCACCACGACCCTCCCCTTCTGCTGTGTAGACTGATAACAAAAGTCGACCTGTAGTGATTAATGAGCAAACGAGATGTAGGGATGAATTGGTGATGGACTATGGGAGATAGTGACCTTGGATTCCAGATGGCTTTCCACCTCTTACATTGGTCCCTTCCTGGGTCTTGGCTTGCATTCCTTGAGCTTCCCATGTGCTTCTAATATATACTCCACTTCCTCGCCCTTTTAAATTGAAGCCAGCTCTCATAGGTTTCTATTACTTGACTATTAATACAGTTCAGGTGCGATGGCTATGCCCTTAACCTGGTGCAGTTCAGACACTGGAAGAGCAGATTCTTGCAGAGGACCACCTGTAGAACACCAGAACAACAGATGCATAGACATCGGCGGTGGGAGCACCGAGGAGGGATTTCTCACTCCACCTGGGAGTGCCGGCAAAGGTTTCACAGAGCAGGTGATGTGTGAGCTGGCCTGTGAAGGATGGTAGGAGCTGACTAGGAATGACAAGCGTCTAGTCCTCGTTAATACCTGTGGCCGGGCTGGTGTGTGAAGGCATCAGGGAGAGCAACTGCAGAGGCTGGAGAAGCCGTTTGATGCCAGACAAGTCAAGGGTTTCTTATACCAGGCTAAAAATAACAAGGCATATTTTTAAAAGAGAAATGAAGATAATCTAAAAGCATAATTTGGAAACAATTGGTCTGGAATATCTCCTCATTATGGATTCATTTGCTATGCACTGTAATAGAGCTGGTCCTTGAACATGCATTTAGAATTCAAATGACTCTCACATATATCTCCTATAAGGTTTGGCCTGTTTTAGAGGGAAGCTATTGGAAAACATCCATAATCTTTCATTCTGGTTATAATATTTTTGTGGCATGGGAAAGCCATTAAAAAAGGACTTTCACACATCACGTTTGACTCAGGCAGATGTAATTAGAAACAAAGCAATTTGTGTTTAATTTAATGGTAGTAGGAGATTCATTATATTGTCCTTTGGTCAGACACAGTGCAATGAAGGTAGATTTCTGTGTTATTTTTCTCCCTCTTTCTCTCCCCCTTGCCTTTCACAGCCACAGTTTAATGTATTTCTTGGGGATCCTGACTCTCCATTTTCTCTCCCACTTGATATTTTCCTATATTGTCAGTATAACATTTGAAATTTAGTTCTTTTCTGTTTCTAAGCTTTTGGTGGTTTGTTTTTGCATCCTGTAACCACACATTTGAAATTTTCCTTTTGGTGGGCAGGTCAGCTGAGGGTGGGGTGGGCAGCCTGACTACCAGGTCAGCTGCATTGCTAGTTCTTCAGCTTCTTCCTGTTGTGGGCCTTACAGCCTTTCCCTGCTTCCTGCATAGTCATTGGTAATTACCCAGGGAAGAAGGAGGAAAAAGAACTCGAACAGTTAAAATTTGGCAATTTTTGCGCTAATTTGATGAAAAGTTAGTTGGGGAAGGATTTGAAGTTCCTAGCTATCAACGGAAACTTTGGTCGTCAGTAAAGGTAATTTCCCTGAGAATACTGACTTTCCTGGATTAGAATAACAGGCTGTGGAGGGAAAGGCCCCCAGTATTCTGAGGACAAATCCGGTTTTGGTAATACCTGTTGTGTGTGTGTGTTTGCTTTACTTTTTGGAAGTAATTAAAAGAGTTTAGGGGCCAGGGGTTCTTTTATGAAGCTTTAGAAAGCTGTAAGAAAAAGCTTTCTTTTAGGGAGATGGGTCTAATGGAGTCTCTAGACTCCTTCAGGGGACGGCAGAACAGCCAAAACGCCCACTCTGCAAGATGGAGGTGGGCAGTGTGGCTTCCAGGCCCGTGGGCGTGCGTTCTAGTCCTTGTTCAGCTGGTCCCCAGCAGTGTGATGACAGAAGCAACACAAATGATGAGCACACGTTGACAGTTTGTCGTGCTATTGTGATATGCCAGACATTTCACTTATCATACTTTGTTCTTGCAAAGACCTTATAAAATAGGAAACTTATCACCTCTATTTTATATATAGGGAGACTGAGTCGGAGGGAGATTGTGTCCCTTGTCCAGGGGTGCCTGGCTGGTGATTGGTGGGAGTCTAACCCTGGAGCCCTTGTTCCTCGCTGCTGTGTTGTGCTTTCTCCCAACTCGCCGTTTCCTGGCCTCTCTGGGCCTGCTTGTTCTTACAGAAGGGAAGCTCTTAATTGCTCCGACCCTCCTCCTATTGGAGAGGGTCAGATGAGAGTGTGAAAGGGGAAATGTTTTTAAGACTATAAAGTAGCGGAAAAATACAAACAGTTATTAAGATGGACATGCTGAAAGAGAGAAAAAGAGAAGGAAGGCTCCCTGGAGCGAGGATTGGAGTTTGACCTTCAGCGAAAGGGCTTCTGTCACATGCCCTGACAGCCCAAGCTAGTGGGATCCTGGGCCCCTTCTTCCACAGCTGTCAGCAGGGCAGGGCAGGGGACAGATGCCAGGCCTGGGCATCCAGGCGTGAGGGGCATGGCCCCCTTCACCGGAGGCTCCAGGCAGATTCAATCAGAGCTTGACCTTTCGGATGTAAAACACTTGTCAGGCCGCCAAGTGCCAGCCAGCCAGGGGTCGATTCAGCCAGGAGAAGACTGTTCCTATGGCTGTTTCCAGGACGCTGTCCCTCTGACTGGATGCCGTCCCTCTGACTGGACCCTGTGACCACAGGGTCTCTTCTGAAGAGAAATAGCTCCTACCCAGCTCAGGGTACACCTGAAACTGAAATTTTTCCAGCATTTGGCTGGTGTGCCTCAAGTTTTAAAAACCATGTCTCCATTTTATAAATGTGATGTGTTCTGTAATTTGTATTATAAAAAACAATGACATATTTTTCATTTTCTCACTACGAAATTGTGTGGTTTATTAGAGTATTTTCAGATTATACAGGCCCACCCCATGACTGGTAAGTTCCTCTGGGTGGAGTTCAGGGGAGGGAATGTTTGTTTTCTTAGGAATCATTGATATAAATAGTATGTTTATAGAAATGTCTCAGCTGACCCATTTGGACAAGGATTTAGACAAGAGTGCTCTGTGAAAAGCAGAATCGCAGACTGTTCTATAAACTTGTTATTGGTGGAAAAGCTCTCCTTTAAGAATTAAGCCACAGAGGGCTAACACGAGAAGTTAGCTGTTTAAGTCATATGTTTGCAGTCACTGAATACCTAGAATATGAATTCACACCATCGTTGTTTAAATACTTAGGTAGATTGTAAAATGGCTGCAAATTTCTCCTACCCCAGAGTGCACACCCTTTGGCACGTGCCTCTGCTCATCCTCCCATCAAGAGACGGAGTCTTTCTCCACCTCTTGAATCTGGGCTTGGCCACGTGACCTCTTTGGTCAAAGGAACGTTCAGAATTGTCGTGCATGCAGAGGTTTGAACACTGCCTTGGGCTTGCCCTTGCTTGCTGCTAGGGCCCCTTTCGCCCCCCGTGGGGAAACCCAGATCAGCCTCACAGAGGGCGAAAAAACCCAGGGAGCAAAGAGAAGAGGCCGGGAAGAGGCCCCCACACCAACTGTTCTGCCAACCACTGGGCATGTGAGTGAAGCCACCCTGTCTCAGTCCAATTGGGATTGAATCCCTGCCCCCACACGTGCACAGAAGCTCCCATTATCAGCATCACCCCCCTGCCCCCCTCCCGGGGGCACATTTGTTATGACACTGACGTATCACCCACAGTCCAGAGTTTACGTTCAGATTCACTCCTGGTGTCGTTCATTCTAGGGGTCTGGACGAAGGTGTAATGACATGGAGCCCGTTGACGGTATCGCATGACAGTGTCACACAGAGTAGTTCCACTGCCTTAAAAACCTGGCAGCCCTTTAAAGCTAAGCTCTTTGGTTATTTGGAGGCAATGCTGTTGAGGGCCATGGGCGCTGGGTACGTATTTAAATGAGCCCTGTTGAGAGACCACCGTGGGAGTTTGCAGACCTCCGCCTTCCACTGCAGAGGGAAGGCTTGGTGGCCCTGGAGTGCTCTGCACGCACAGGAGCAGTCTGTCTTGTTCAGCTTGTACTGACAGCTGCTTGTGCAGAGCACTCCGCCGAATCCTTGTGTCATCTGGCTGGGGTCTGAGGAGCTCATGGTCTTCACACTCTGTGTAAAGTGCAGTGTGTGTCTCAGCCTTTCCAGGTGTGAGCATCTCCATTTGGTCTTTGCTTTCAGGTTCATTCAGGTTCCTGCTGGCAAACCTGAAACAAAGATATCTCCATTACAGCCTGGATGGAGAACTTGCTGAGAAGCCCCCAGTGTCCCAGTGCTGGCCGTGGCTGTCACCAGTGGGAGAGGCTGAGGTCACACTGGGGTGCCATTCTCTCCCCATACCTAGGGGAGCTGCCCAGTGTTTATGAAGCTTCCTGTGGATGCACCCTGGGGAAAATGGTTCCATCTCAGGTCCTAGCACTGCTGCTGAGGCTGCGGATGGAGGAGGCCACAGGGACACACCGGGGGCCTGTGCACGGGAGGTTGTAATTAACCTCCATGGGGTAGAGCCCAGAAGCCTGGCAGGGCTACACCCCGGCCATGTTAGATTCCTGGTGCTGGTGGGGAAGAGCCAGGGAGACTGGAGCAGAAGCAGAAACCCTCGAGGCTGTGGACTGTTTTGCACGGAGGGCTTGCCAAAGGCTGGCTCTCTCCCAGAGCGGGGGATTCCTGCTCTGATTTGTGCTGGTGAAGAGGTTGGTGTTTGCAGAGGGGCCCGGGATGGTCATCCTCTTCTCTAGGCAGGACAGGGAGTCTTGTAGGCGCCCTGGCCCTGCTGCTGGCCTTCTGGCCTTCTGTCTCCTGACCCTCCTCAGGATCTGCCTTGCTCCTCAGAGGTTTCTTAGAGTAGCAATTGTTGTAGACTGAATTGTGTCCACTCCCCGCCCCCACCAGTTCAGATGCTGAAGCCCTAACCCCCCCTCCCCAGGACTGTATTGTGGAGATAACACATTTAATGAGGTGATAAAGTTCAAAGGAGGTCGTAAGGACCCTAATTGAATAGGCTTGTTTTTCTTATGGAAACAAGAGACATTAGGCAAAGGTTGTTTGCAAGCCGGGAAGAGAGGCCTTGCTAGAAACCCGCCCTGACAGCACCATGGTCTTTAACTTCCAGCCTCCAGAACTGTGAGAAAATAAATGTCTGTTTAAGCTACCCAGTTGGTGGCATGTTATTACAGTAGCCTAAGCAAACTACAGTAATGCAGCAATTAAAGGTGGGAAGGGCAGGCTTGCTGAAACTCCAGGTGCAGGGTTGGCAGAGACCCTGGCTGTGCCTTGTGACAGGGGAGGGAGTGCTGGTGGTGGTGAGATCTTCTGAAGGCTGGGGCTTCAGGGTAAGGGCGTAGACCTGCAGCTTGGATCTTTAGTAGCCCAGGAGCAGAGAGATGGGCATCATCTTATTGTACCTCTGACCTATCAGCGAGTTCTGGATCTCTTCCTGTGTAGAAATAACCCATAGATGCACTGACTTGGTCTGGGGTCCTTACAGTCAGAGTGGCTCTACATGAGTCTGTAGTTTCTCATACCTGTGACCCACATTCATCACGGATCCTTCGTGATTTGCCCCAAAGTGCTTCTCTTTCTGAGATTGAGAATGAGAACTACTTTGAGCAGGTTTTCATATTCCATGCACGAGTCTAGCGGAATGTGGTTACCCTGCACTCTCCCCCACAGCCATTTTGAGTTCTGTCCATGAGAAGCAGGGACCCACTGGCCAGTGTATAAAGGATGACTCCTAGGCCCCATATAGCCATGGGGGGTCCATCGTACTCTTGGCCCTGGGAGAGCTCTGGGGCAGCTAGCAGGGGACTGCCCAGAGGGCATCCAGTTTATTGCCAAAGCTAAACTTGTTGGTGAAGCCTAAGTCTGCAATCTTGATGTTCTTGTCCACATCTAAGAGCTGGTTTTCTGTCTTTGAGTCTCTACAGATGACAAACTTCTGGTGTCATTACTGTATAGCAGACACTGGCAGAATGTGCTTGGATCTCTTCTTGTGTACTGCCGTGAGTCTCCAGGTGCTTTCGTGATGAGGAGTCTTGTCCTCCATCTCTGTTACTTCCAATAATCCCATTGTGTTGGTACGGTTTAAAGCCTCCACGTTTCTTTCTTTGTTGGGGAGGAATTCGGCTGAGCTCTGTCAGTGATCTTCACGGTGGCCTCTCCCCAGCTGGGATGTGTCAGGCCACTTCACCATGGCAAAGGTGCCCGTGCTGATGGTCTCAGAGCCGGGTGATGCCAATATGGGTCTCCTCCTCAGCAGAGATGGTGGAGAGGCAATGGAGCATGTTGGAGTAATAGCTGGGCTTGAAGGCGAGGTATCCTAAGGTCACGTAAACCTGGGGACAGCTGGTTGGAAGCTCGGTCCATGCTTCCTCGCCAGAACATCACTTCCAGACACCACCTGATGAACTGACCTTTATAAAAGAATCAGAACACAATGGCAGACTACATAAATATAAAATAAAAACACAAAATAGAAGAAAGGAAATTAAAAAAGAATAAATAAAACAGAAAAAAAACAAGAGAAAGAGAAAAAGAAAAGCATAAAGAAAAAGAAAACAAAAAAAATAAAAGAAAAATATGAAAAAATTACACAAGGAAAAATGAGAAAAATAGAGTAAAGAATAAAATTAGTAATAAATGACGGAAAGCCCACAATGCCAAGGAGGAAACAAGCTGACGTTGGTCAAGTGTCCCTCAGGTCATTGAAAATCTTCTGTGCTCAGAAGGACTGAGGACGTAGGCCTAACTAGGACTTATATTGGTCCCTAGGATTCCATAAGATTGGCTCCTAGGAGGTCGAAGGAAGAGAGGGGCCGGTTATGGACCGGAACATAGCGGTTCCTCATGCTTCTGGTCTACAGAGCCTTTGGTGTCTTTTGTAACTGTGACCCCTACACAGCCTTTTGTTCACATGGGTTACGGCCGTCAGTGTTTCCCGTCTCAGAAGTCAAGACCTGCGGGGTGAACCCACGCCTTTCTCATTTCTAGATGGAGAAGCTGCAGTAAGTTTTTGGCTCAGCGTATCTTTAAGTGTCCAAACAGGTGGACATTATAAATTGATCTCTTTAGTAACTTTTTCTTCATTTTATTTATATTTCAGTTTGTATCTGTAAAATGAAAGGACTCTGGGTAGAAAAATACCACCAAAACGTCAATCTGAAAACAGCGATTCCTCAAGATCGTTATCTGTTCAGTGCTAAGCATTTTTATCTCGTACGTTTTGAACTTTTCTGTTCAGATTGTGTGCTTAAATCAGGATCCAAAAAAGGTCCACGTTTTGTGATTGGTTGATATGTCTTTTAAAGCTCTTTATCAGTTTCCATTCCATCTCCTTTCCTGCTGGAATAGTTTCTTTCTGAGGGAGTCAGGTTTCCAGTTTCCTACTCTTGGCCTTTGCTGGCTGTAGTCCTGTGGTGCGCCTTCCTGGGCTCCTCTGTGTTTCCTGTCAACTGATGGTGCAATCGTGAAGTTTGGTCAGATCCAGATGTGACCTTCTGGTGAGGCTCCTTCATGGGTGGTGAGATGTTCTGTTATCAGGAGACATGTGACGTCTGTCGGTCTCTGTCATGTTCATGGGTGTCTGTGCTCATTTCCTAGATTCATTCAATCTTGAAAAGCATCAAAATGCTAAATCTACCTCCCTTGCAATTCTTAGCTAGATTGCTTGTACAAAGAGAGAGGTCTTCTCCTCTGTTGTTTACAAACTTCCACCTCAGTCACTTCTGGGCCTGAGATGATAGTCTTCAGACTCCTGTTCTTGAACTTTACTGGAGGCTTTTTTACTGGTCTGGTGCACATACTGGTTTTCCCGGTTGTTTTTCATATGGTGCTTCCGGGTGAAATTTCACTTGAACAAATGTTTCTGTAGCCAAAAGGCATTTTGAAAAATTCTGAACTAAGGCAATGGAATAAATAGCTAACTGAGGAATTTTGGCATCAGGAACATCCTTTTGGATGTTTGAAATTTGGAGAATACTTGATACCTTGTTCAGGCTGAACAGCTAACGAGTCAACCATCTATCTGTGGCACTGCCCACGGCCCTTAGCAATGTACCCACCATGCAATACATGTTGAATGTTTGTGCCATTGTTAACATCAAATAATCTAACCATCTCATTTTACATGTGGGAAACCGGGCTCATTCATTTGTTTGTTCATTTCTCACCTGTTTCCGGAGCCTCGTGCTGAATAAACTGCTGCACCAAGTCCATGAGTTCTTCTGTGCTTTGTTGTGGTGTGGGGTGAGGGAAACAAGATGTTAACAGATTCAGCAGATGAGAGAGTGTTAAATGATGTGAAGGAAATAAACAGAGTGCTAGGTGGCACTGCTTTTGATAGGGCACTAACATTTGATATGAGACCTCCTTGCCAGGAAGGAGCCCAGTGTGCAGAGATCTAGCAAGAGGACTTTCCCAGCAGAGGGTACCACAGGTACAACGGCTCTGAGGTGGGAACGAGCTTGGCCTGATCGCGGTGCAGAAAGGCAGTCAGTTGGTGCGGCTGACTCTTAGTGAACAGGCAGAAGTGTGATGGAAGGTGAGGCGGGCACAGGGACGAGAATTCAGCTTTTCTGGCCAACTTAGCACTGGTACGTATTGAATCTTACTCTGCATGATTCTGGGGCCCTGGTAGCTATGTTTTTTCAGCAGAACGTGTGCAGCTGCAGAATACAATGCTTTAAAAATCACTTCCCTCACTCTGTCTGCTCCCGCTCTGAAGTTGAGCCTACCCCTTAGGAAGCCAGTTCTGAAGGAAACAGCCCCTGCTGCAGGCTGGGTTCCGTTTGCGACAGTGGCAGCCGCTGTGTCCCCAGGGACTGCTAGTGTGCGCTGGGGATTTGAGCAGGGTTGAAGCACTAGCTCCCCGACGTTCCTGCTTTGTGCTCTGCCCTGACCCCTGGTGGACTTGGCTTGTTAAGACATGGACCAAGCTCAGGTCTGGAAGCCTTTGCCTCCTGTCACCACCTGCTCCTGTCTGGTTCATTGTGTGCACCGTTAGGAAGGCCTTCAGGACCTGTGGAGAGGCAGAATCTCAGACACGGCCATGGGGTGGCCGGATGGCTTTTGATCATCCAACACCTTCTGCAACATGTGGTACAAGAACCATTCTGTAGAATTTGTGTGGCCTCATTCCTGCCCATCCCCCAGGCACAGTGGGTGGGCATGGGACCCAGCCTGACCATTGGGAGCACTCCCATTTTTTGTCCACAAGGATTGGTTCAGAAAGAGCGCCTGACCCAAACTGGGCAAATCAGGTCTTCTTGAAGAGTTGGGAGATGGCATTTTCCTTCTGCTGTGTCTAGAATTTTATAGGTTCTTAGATACTTGGTTTTTTAGCAGCTCTCTTTTGGGCCACATGGAGAGAGGGTGCCTGAGAACCGAATCAACACTAAAGAGGAAGGTGGGGTCTGGAACTTCAAAGGAGACCATCATTTAAGCTCCATTTAAGCTTCTGGGTGTGCCTAGAGTGAGCCAATAAGTTCCTTTTTTCTCTTAACCTGGTTTCAGCTGGGTTTCTGTCACTTGCACCTGAAAGCCTAATTAATACCACGATCAGTGCTAGCCATTTTGCTAGCAATAGTAGATAGTCAAACTGAGTTTGAAGTGAATACGCTGTGACATTTTCCTTTGTGATGCTCACCACATTTGTAATTTCATGGAGTGGTCGGTGTGACTCTGTTCAAATGTCACTCTCACGCCATGAGCGGGGGGGTCATATTTGTTTGAGCATCACTTCAGCTCACTGACTGGTTGATAGTGAGTCCTCAGTAAATATCTGTGTGATGCATGGCAATGTTCCCTGGTGCCCTGTGAGGATGTAACTGCCCTTATCTAATACTGTGGTGGTTATCTAGGACAATGCCCCGTATTCTTAAGCGAGTCACACTAACGTGTTCAGGGGCAAAGAAAGATAATGCCTGCAACGTAAGCAGTTCAGAAAATAAAAGTGTGTCTGGGTGTGTTAGAGAAAACGAACACGAAAAAATGCCAATCATTACTGAGGCAAAGTGTCAGCTACAGAGGTGTTCAGACTGTTTTGTTCAACTTTGGTATGTTTAAAAATGATCACAATTAAAGTGAGGAAAAGAAAAAAGGTGACTTATTTAGATGGGCACTCATATTTGTCCTGCCTTTAAGAAACTTCCAATCCATAATTATCGGACAAATGCCCCGGAGACAACCGTTTGCATTACAAAATAATTTTTTATTCTCTAGGAAAAAAATCCCCTCAAGTCTTTTTCTAATAATAGCAATTAAAATGGTCCAATAAAGGCGTAGACTTCAGCTGCAGGGAAACTGGAATTAACCCTAGCAAGCAAATCTCCCTTCCTTCCTCTCTCCCTCCAGTCCTCTTTATTTTGCTAAAATGAATACTTTTTTTTCCCTTCAGATTAGATAAAGTCATTGTAAATGGGGAGAGGAAAAATTACCCGCGACGTCATTAAAACTAAGAACAGTGCAAGGCATTGTTCTAAGCACGTTATATGTGAATACATTTAAGCTTCATTAGAAACCTTAAGAGGCAGTTCCTACTATAATTCCCATTTTTCAGACGGGGAAGTTGAGGAACCTTAGGGGGCAAGTAAGTTTCCCAAGATCAAATTCCGGCCTCACCGAGGTGTTTGGGTTTGAAACTCAGGTCTCCTGACTCTAAAAGTCTGTGCACTTCATCAGTATTCTACGTGGCCTGATGTGGACGGGCGCTCTGGAGCCTTTGGTAACGATCCTTTCATACATACATGTGCACACTTGCTCACACACATGCATGCATGTAGCTGTGCACATGCACCATAAGCATAGGAGCACAGAGCTGTGCACATGCTTCCATCATCACATGGGTGAGCGCACGCACACATTTTACAGAACTAACATTTTATTCTTGGCACTTTACGACTTGCGTTTCAAATCCGTACGGAAGTCGGCAGAAGGGTAATGACCCCCGGGCACTTGTTACCCAGCTTCAGCAGTGCTCAACTCATGCCGAGTCTTGTGCCGTGTCTGCTCCCATTGCTTCTCCCTCCTATACATTAAAAAAAAAGTTATCTACATAGAAATCACTTCAGATTTAGAGGAGAGTTGCCAGTATAGGTTCTACCCAAATACCTTTCATTTAAATTCACTAAATTTGAGCATTTGCCATAGTTGCTTTATCGTCCTCACTCTTGCCCTCTGTGTGTGTGCGTGTGTGCGTGTGTGCGTGTGTGCGTGTGCATGCACATCAGGATTACTGATGTTTTGGGCTCTGTGACCACAGGCTCCTCAGCTCAGGCCCCTTTACCTCCTTGTCCTTCGATGCCCATTTCCTAGAAGCAGAGGTAGTCTTTCACATAGCCACAGTGTGGCTGTTACTGTCTGGAAAGTTAATGGATACAACACTTTCATCAATGACCATATTCCAGATTTGTCAATTGTCCCAGTAATGTCTTTTACAATTTTTTTCCCCCTCTAGTCCAAGATCTAGTCCAGGAGCACATAGAGAATTCAGTTGTCTCACTTCTTTGGTGTCCTTTACTCTGGGACTATTCTTTAGCCTTTCTTTACCTTTTACTACATGAACATTTTGGAAGAATAAAGCCATTTATTTTACAGAATGTCCCTCAGTTTGAGTGTATCTGACATTGTCTGTTGACTGTATGCAGATTACGTGTTTCTGGCCAGAATTCCACTTGGATGATGTCGTCTCTGTCGTTGTGTATCACGTCTGGAGATACACGACAGTCACTGGAGATGCTAATTTTCATCATTGGCTTACGGTGTTGCCGTCTCTTCACTGTGTGACCTACTGGGAAAAAATGCAGCCACGTATGTTAGTTGTGCATGTGAGGCAAGAAAAGACAGGCCTACAGCATCATTGCTCATGGTGGTGGCACCACCACCATCATAATCACAGCTGTTCTCATTGCCATCATCATCATCACCAGCATCAGAGGCTTGTTACTCTGCCAGGCGCTGCGCTAAATGCTTTACCTGCGTCAGGTCTCACAAGCACCCTCGGAGTAAGAGGAGAGTGGCTGGGAGAGCGGAACTTGCCAGAGGTGGATGAGTGGCCTCCAGACCTGGCTGGCGGACCCCAGAGCCTGTGTTCTTTTTGATTGTGTGCCGCTGTTTTGTGTTCGATCCTAACTCTCTGTGTTTCCATTCTCCTCCAGCCTCTGCTTTTTATAAACAGCGGTGCCATGAAATCTCAGAGTAAACATTTTCATGAGCCTTCAAGATCTCCGCCTGTAGACCCCCTGGAATTTATTTCTTCCTGAAACATTTACGAGGCAGATGCTCTTATTAAGTAAACATGAGGAAGATGCACTCAACAATGGTTGTTCCTGCGCTGTCAGGCTGGCCAGGAGTTGGAAGGGAGTTTTCTGATGACCAGAATCTTCTCTAACAGTGACTCAGTAACAGATGGGATTACAATAGTTAAACACCTTCTGAACACCTTGCTGTGTGTCAGGCCACTCCTTTTTCCTTTGTGATTTTCTTCATCTTTGCAGTAACGCTGGGAGGTAGGTGTTATCCCCATACGTTCAGATGAGAGCAAGCCTCCTGCGGCTTCCCCAGCAGATGGATACAGCCTCTGCTTGCACACAGCTGTGAATGGGGGCCTCCATTTTGCAAAGTGGACTGGACCACTGATGGCTCATCCTAATGGGATTAGTTACTACTATGAGTAAGAATTCACTTAAAGTCACTCTAGAATCCATGATGGAGTTTACTAGACGTCTTTTCCTACAGCAGAGCTTGCAGGGGTGTCCAGCCTTTTGGCATTTCTGGGCCACATTACAAGAAGAAGAGTTGTCTTGGGCCACACATTAAATACAATGCAACGCATAATCACACAAAAAAATCTCATAATATTTTAAGTAAATTTACGATTTTGTGTTGGTCCACATTCACAGCTATCCTGGGCTGCATGCGGCCTGTGGGCCACAGGTTGGACACCCCTGTAAATGACAGGGAACATAGCCGCCATTGCTGCATATCTGCAAGGGACCAGCATTTGTTTTCAGTGCAGTTCCCACAGGTTACTGGCCCCAGGAGAGGGTGTGTGCTGTTTTCTCCACTTTAAGTAATGCATGACTGAGGCCCGTCGCTATTAAGTAGCGAGGCCAAGGCAGTCCCATCTCACCTGCATGCACTTCCTTACCTGGTGGCTTTGGAACCCGACCTCCAGAAAGGTGCCAGAGGGCAGGGGAGCAGAGCTGGTCAGTGGAATTGCCATAGAAGATGTCAACTTAGAAAGACAGAAAGCAGCTGGCCAAGTGTCTTTTCAAAGCTTTTCAAAGTCTTCAGACTTCTGCACCATGTATGTGGGTTGGGACCAGGAAAATGTAGATGGAAGTGTAGCAGACATTAATTACATCAACAAACATGTCTGTTAATACCCATGGATGCTGTAGGAGCTTATCAGTTAAGCCATAACGGGGGCACCTTGCTGTGTGCAAATTTACTTTAAAATCTGGTCTACACATCCCTCTGTTATGCACTGAATTATGTGCTCCAAAAAGATATGTTGAAGTCTTAAGTCCTGGTGCCTGTGAATGTGTCCTTCCTGGGAAATAGGATCTTTGCAGAGGTAATCAGCTTAAGATGAAGTTATTAGGATGGGCCCAATGGGACTGGTGTCCTTATAAGAAAAGGACAGTGCCATATGAAGACAGAGACACTCCGAGAGAGTGTCCTGTGACAAGAGAGGCAGAGATTCCAGGGATGCAGCTGCAGGCCAAGGAACACTAAGGACTTAGGTCACTACCAGAAACTAAGAAGACATGAGGAAGGATTCTGTCTCTGTCCAAAGTCTCAGAGTGAGCATGGCCTTGCCGACACCTCGATGTCAGACGTCTGCATCCAGAACTGTGGGGAAATGCGTTTCTGTTGTTTGAAGCCCCCTCGTTTGTGGTGTTTGGCCACAGCAGCCCTAGGAAACTTAGCCTCCCAGTCCTTTCTGGGGACTGATAGATGCTCCTGGAGACGGGAGACCCGTTCAGGTGCACAGTCCCTTTCCCTTTGTTCATTCCCTTGACGTTTCCTAACTTCAGTGTGTGTGAACAAGAGTATACGTGTCCTTGTATGTATTCTGCAGGTGGTTTAGTGGGTTTTTGTGGGTAATTCTGAATGTCTGCAATTTTCTTCTTACTGTGTTCCTCTTTGCTTTGTGCCCCCTGGGCAAAAGTCTTCTGGTTTTTCTTGGAATATTTTCCTAAAGCCCTAGCCAACCTAATGTGCTCCCCTTTGACTGTATTACAGTGGATCAGCATCTCTCTGAAAATGTGGTATTTAGTACAGTGATTACAGCGGGGCTGTTGCCTTCCTTCAGACGTGGACAGTGTGCTCCGTCCGCGCAGTCTGACTTTGTTTTCTGCTGCTGTGTGTGTTTAACTAGCCACAGAGCAGTTAATTTAAACCCTGTCTTTATTTATTTTTTTTAAATGTATGGCTGCTAACCCAGATTGGCCCCATTCTATACCTTAAAAAAAATCACCTACATATAGAGTATCACAGTGCTAATAAATTTTATTTTCTACAGCTAGTAGAAAGGTAAGTCCTGGAGACCTAATACACAGTGCAGGGGTTCTAGACCACAAAACTCTATTATAAAACGCAACTTGCTGAGAAACTGGATCTTCGTTGCTCCCAACACTAGAGAAATGACCGTTACGTGACACAGTGCAGGTGCTAACAGTGCTGCAGCGTCGGTCACATTGAGGGTCAGTGCATAAAATCGGTGGCCCCGCCTTAAACTTACAAAGTGCCGTGTGCCGAGCATCTCTTCATATAAGGAAGTCTTTAAACGTTTTTGTCTTTCTCTCAACTTCTCTCTTCTCCTCCAGCTTGTTGAAATAGCCTTGGCCCCGTGGCGCTGTCTCCCCACTGTGGGCGTCATCTCTAGATTTCAGAAGTAAGTTTGCCTTTGAAAAATACCCGTTAGTACCAACTTGATTCCTCTAGGTCTGTGCTGTGTTTTCACACTCAGGTTTGGCTGGCGGCCTCCCTTCCACCTACCTGTGTGGCTCTCGTGGGGGGTTGGTGTGTTGTTAAATATATTGCTCTCTTAAGATGCTGCCTTCTCTTTCGGCCTCTTGTGGAGAACCTGTGATTTTTAAAAAAAATCAGAATGTTATTAAGGCAGACTGAATGCCTTTGGATTGTACCAATCATTAAAGAATAAAAGTGTAGTAATAATACTGTATTTATGTGGAGGGGGCTGGTAACGAAGTGTATCGCTGTGTTTTGCGTGCATAATATGTTCCTGTGTGTAGTGTGCACCCACGTTTTTGGCCTAAACTTTCAGGAAAAAATTTTTTTGTTTTAATTTTTCAATACAATTCTTTTTTTTCTTTATTTATATTTAGAAACAAAACCAATTATCATGTTACAGGGTATTATTTTGTAGATGGATATTGTGTTGCTTTTAGAGTAACTTTTAATGCACGAGCATAAATAAAAGAATTAAAAATAAAAACATAAATACAGAATTAGTACTACTCATGTGTAATGCACATCCTTATTTTACCCCCAAAAATTTGGGCAAAAAAGTGCTCATTATACATGGCAAAATATGGTAATATTGGGTTTCTTCCCACGTTCTAGGTATTCTCATTTAAGAAAAATAATTAATTGAAAGTCAAATATTATAAAATTGACCTTTTTAAAGTGAATAATCCAGTGGCATTAAGTATTTAATACATTTATAATGTTGTGCAACTGCCAACTCTGTGTGGTTCCAAAACATTTCCACCACTCCAAAGTGGAACCCTTTACCCATGAAGGATATTCTCCCTCTCTCCTCAGCCTCCGACAACCACCAGTCTGCATTCTGTCTCTATGGCTTTATCCATTCTGAGTATTTCATGTAAATGTAATCATACAGTAGGTGACCTTTTGCATCTGGCTTCTTTCACTTAGCGTGGGTTGGAGGCTTGTCCATGCTGTAGCACGTATTAGCACTTTATTCCCCTTATGGCTGAATAATAATCACGTTGAGTATTTGTCCATCCCTCTGTTGATGGTCATTTGTGCCGTTTTCTCCTTCTGGCTATTGTGAGGTGCCGTGTGTGTGTACTTGTTTCAGGATTATCTTATAAACTGTGCCTTTTAGGGTTTGGAGCATAAAACCGCCATTCTTGTAGAAAACCGTTATTCGGGCAACTGTGTAACTCAGAAATGACATGTATTCTTATAGAGAAGTTCGCTGCATTTTGCAGGGCTTGATCTTCCCTGGATTTCTGGGAGATTTTTCAGGGTGAATGGGTACATCACCATCATCATCATCTCCCTGATGTTGGTGGTGGTAGCTATCATTTGAGAGCCTAATATGCATAATAGACACTATTATTATCCCCATTTCACGGATGGAGAAATTGAGGCTTATGAAACTTAAGTGACCTTCTCAAGTTATTCACTAGTGATGGAGCTGGGACTGACACCCAGGTCTCTGGGACTCTGAGATTTGAGGCATGTGACAATCATGTGCCCGGGTTTCCTGTCTTTCATGAAGGTGATTTTTTTTTCTAATTTTAGTGGGTAGCTGCTGACCGTTAATAACAATAAACCATGAATCAGTGAGTCCTGAAATCAATTTAGCGGGTCACAAACCTCATTAAATACTGTAATGGACTGGAATAGGGTAGAAAATATTACATAGCGATGGTATTATTTTATGAAATCTTCACTTCAGTTATGTGTCTGCACGCATATGTGAGTCTGCGCTGGGTTGTGACATACGTGAGTCTCTTGTGCTGTGGGCTGCAGTCAGAAACATTTGACAAACACTGCTCTCAGCTGCTCACATTTCATTCCCGGCACCCCCCACCCCCCACAGCCCCCGTCCCGTTGAACTTTTATACACCAAGCCACTCTTGCTAGTTTCTGCATTGTTACATATGGAGAAGTTCCTCTCACCCCCCAAGTTCACAAATCACAAATTTGCTAAAGTTCAACATTTTTTTTGCCGTCTCATCACTGACATGCTTCTTACAGAATTTGGTTGGTGAGTGCCGTATCTGGTGCTGCGTGCTTTTGAAGTTCTGTTCACAATCTGCAGGTACAGAGTTCCCTTGGCTATTGCATGGCCCCACCCCCCGCAAAGTGCACATTTAATAAGCACTTTAATAGGTGATAGCCCATGTCGATCCTGTTCAGCACCAACCACTGTTTGTGCTTGCTGGTCATTCACTGGCATCCACATCAGATGGTCCAGGCTCTGAGGAGACGCGGAAGGAGACTTTTCTCCTTGTCGGTCACAGAGAGAGTGCAGTGTGGGTGCTGGTGTTCAGGCGGCCTTTGGGGGGGCCCCTGTGGATGTGCAGATGATAATTTCACATGGTAAATGTTGGGTTTTCTGCACGTCAGAAGCCATCCACAGAAAGTCTCTGGGGACCCTTTCAAAAGCCAGTTTGAAAATTTGTTCCTTAAAACACAGATTTTTTTAAAATAATGAGAACATATTAAAAATGCCAAGCTGTCAGTGGGAAAGCCCAAAAGCAGCTTCTTTAACAAACTGGAGTGAATTATAACTTAAATCTACAAAGTAGAATTAGAGTTTTAAATAATTATATATTTAAACTCAAGAATTCAGTCTCTCATTGAAACATTCAAAGAAGTCAGGCCAAAAGTTCAGGGGCCCTTGCTCAGGTAGGGTGGCTGTGCAGACTGGTTATTGAGTCAATGTCGTGGAGACACCCATTGTATGTAAAATACCATGCCAAGTGTTGAGGGGAGAAAGGAAGAAGTTGAGCAGCAAGCTGCTCCAGGACAACCGTGTGTGTTCATAGGGTTCATTTCAAGGAAGTTCACCTTGTGCACTGCTGGTGGGAATGCAGACTGGTGCAGCCACTGTGGAAAACAGTATGGAGGTTCCTCAAAAACTAAAAATGGAACTGCCTTATGACCCAGCGATCCCACTTCTGGGAATGTATCTGAAGAAGCCTGGAAGAGGAATTCAAAAGAATGTATGTTCATTTCAGTGTTATTTACAATAGCCAAGATTTGGAAGCAGCCCAGGTGCCCATCAGCAGCTGAGTGGATAAAAAAGCTGTGGCACCTTTACACAGTGGAATACTACTTGGTCATAAAAAAGAAGAAATCTTACCTTTTGCAACAGCGTGAATGGACCTGGAGAGTTTATGCTAAGTGAAACAAGCCAGTCAGAGAAAGACAAATACCTTATGGGCTCACTTACATGTGGAATCTAATCAGGAAAAGTAACAAACAAAATAGAATAGAAGCATGGACACAGACTGAAAGCTGTCAGAGGGGAGGGAGACTGGGGAGGGCTAGGTGAAAAAGGCGAAGGGGTTACATAGGAAAATAAAATATAGGAATATGACACAGGGACATGGACAACGGTACGGTGATCACCAGAGGAAGAGGGGTGTGGAGATGGAAGTGGGCAAAGGATGGTGGGTGGTGATGGAAAGAGACTTGACTTTGGGTGGTGAGCACACAGTGCAGTGCGCAGATGATGTGTTACAGAGTTGCACACTTGAGACCTGTGTGGTTTTATTAACCGATGTCACCCCAGGACATTCACTAAAAAAGTAAAGGAAGTTCATCAAGAGCTCGTATGTGTATAACTAACAGTAGCAAATTAGAGCCTTAATGTCTCTCAAAAAGGGAGTAGTTAATACATTATGGTACAGTCATACCATGTGATAGCAGAAAGCCATGAAAAAGAATCTTCAAGAAGAAAACAGAATACTTCGTTGTGAACAAAGCATGCTTTGGAAGAATCTGCCTCCTTCACTGTTTTATGTCCAGCTCCTAGCATGTAGTAAGTGTTTGGTAAATATTTATTGAATGAATGAATGAATGAATGAATGAGTCATCTATAATAGCATTTTAATAAAAATAAATATGGGGTGTTTATTTCCCCAGTTTGATGCACATAGATATATCCATTGCATCAAACTTTGGCATAATTCTTTATTGTCTTTTTTCCTCCCATTTTATATATGGCTTAGGCTTTTGGTCCTTCCTTTCCCCTGCTGTTCTGGCTGTCATCAGCTGGGATTGTGCCACTGACAAAAGCTGGCACAGGTGAGACATTGTGACCGTGGGATCTTCCCTTGTAATGCCATTAGCAGTGGACGTACCTGGTTTTACTCTGGGGCAGTGGCATGGAAGGAGCTATTTAAATCAGTGAAAAAGTGTTAACAGTGAAAAATACAATTAATACAGGGTTGTGCTGTTGACTAACATTTCATTGTGTGTGTTCTGCCAGACAGTGACAACTGTGACAGTTGTCCCCAGTGTTGGTCTGCTGGCTGTCACTCAGGCTGATTCCTGTCTGCTAGTGAAGTGGGTGTGTGAGGAGGAGTAATGAGAATCATTATACTCCTCAAAGATCCATTTTTCTGTTGTGCTGAGAAAGGTCTTGGAAGTCCAGGCAGGGATAGGAGCAAAACGTAATAGCTAGGGACCTTGAGTTGATCATCAAAGCTCCCATTAGTGCAAGAGGTGGAACTTTCCTTAATAGAAGTTCCTGTAAATGGACATAGGAGTCATGGGGGTAATCGAGTAACTGAGGCTTAAGCATGTTTGTGGAAAGGAAAAGCCACAAAACAGTATGCCTTTTCCCATCAGTGAGTGGCAATTGCCGGCAATCCATCTTGGACCAGGAGTGGAGCTCATTAGGATGTCAAATTGCATGAAAATTGTAACGAGGATGCTACTGCTCATTGAATCTGATAGACCGTGTCTTTGATATGAGTGGGGTTATTCTGCAAGATATCATATTTTGCTTATCTTGAACCTTCTGTAGTTGAACTGTCTTGGTGATGGTAGGAGGTTGTCTTCTAGAACTCCTTGGAGAATGCTCTGCTATTCTCTTTACTGCCCGCTCAGAAACGTGACTCCGCCTGACAGCCTGAAATTTCAAAATGTAAGCAATAGTGCCACCCAATGGTGTCTCAGCAGCCTTTTCATAGGGAAGAAAGTGGAGTTTACTTTTAGGAAGTGAACTTCATGAAGCTGTGTGCTCTAATGTGGCTTGCAGGCCCTACAGGTCATGTTTCTCTCTCAGTGGAGAGCCAGATTCTCTGATTCTTGTCATAACTGGGAGTCTTGGTGGAGTTCTCTAGGCTTGCTAGAGTCACATCATTCCTGGAAATGGGGAAATTATATCTACTGTGTCCCCGAGCTGTGAGGATTAGGCATACTCATTTTTGGAAAGAAGGGACCCAGTTTTGAATATAAAACATTGATTTGGTATAGCTTGACAAAACACTGTATGTTAAACACTCAGACCTTTTCACAACGATTTAAAAAAATCACATCTTCAAACCTATAGCCCTGCACTAAGCAGCAGGCTGCAGGCCTTGGACCTTGCACAGCTCGCAGACCTCCTGTGGGTAACTAGTGCTTAGGCTGTTCCCTCAGGTTTTTGGTGAACCCCCAGCTCCAGAGCACAGGAGCCAGAATGGATTCTTCACTGAAGATTTCAGGAGGAAACAGGGAGGGTGATTTGCATCTAGACCACACAGAGACCCAGTGAAGTACCGGTCCCTGCTCTGTCTTCTGCCAGCGGACTTGTCATCCCCCTTTTTCACCGCAAACAGCCTCTGACGACTCCTTTGTTTCCTAGGCTATCTAGCTTGTGTCCCCAACTCAGAGACCCCCTTCAGCAAAATCAAACCCTGGTGTTTGCCCCAGAATGATCATCCAGCTCCTCTTGGAGGCCTCCTCCCCCATCAAGGCTCTGACTTCGGTTATTCATCCAGTTAAGCAATTTGTGGGTGAGTTCTACTACTGAGTAAAGATTTTTTGTTACGTAAGGTATATATATCCTGCTATTTCCAAAAATGACTGTGAACGATTAGGAGGTTCAGATATATGGGAAAATCCACATGAGTAGTTAATTACATAGTCCAATACCAGATGTCTTTCAGTTTGCTACTGATGATCCTCTTGCCTTCTGGTCCTTTCTACAGGAGAGTCTTTTGACCACACCAAATAGACGTTTTGTGTTCACCTCATTTTCTTCAGCCTCTTGGCTTCCTCCTTCCCATACCCCAGCCTTACTCTTCCTGGAAGCACACCCTCAGATCCGTCCGCTCCCTGTTGGTGTAACACTTGCCAGGTGTCAGTGACCGACAGTGATGTAATGGGTGATGCCTGGATTTGAGTTTGGTTCAAAACTGAGCCAAGTCTTTTGGGACAGTGTGAGATGTATTTATTTCTCTGGAAGGGACCTTTAGAAGACAAGCCTGGAAGATCACCTTCAAAGCTTTGCCTTCTGAAGGACCAGGGAGACAGCTCTAAATAGCAAGAGTGTGCAGGGCTTCTCAGGCTGTAGAAATAATGCCTCTCTTTGGAAAGCATTAAAAACGAAGTCTCTCCCCCCCATTTCTGACCCAAGGATGCTGATATGCTCCGGGGTATTCATATCCCTTTCAAGAGGAGCTTCATTTTCTCTGTGTCTCCTTGAAGCAAGATGCGCGTGTTGAGCTTTACTGTCAGGAATGCATCTTGGTGGTGGTGGTCCCTGGCCTGGCACCCAGTCCAGCTGCAGACCCGCAGTGGGGGGAAGAAATGGAGCTCAGAACCATACAATGCATGTAAAGTGCTTAGCACAGTCTCTGGTACAAAGTAAGCATTTTGTAAATTTAAGCAAATTTATAAAGTGTGAACATATTAGGGTAGATCAGGCACCTGCAAGAGAGATCAAACTTTAATGGCTCAAAGAAAAATTTATTTCACACTCATGTTACAGAGTCAGGGGAGTGTTCCAAGTGCTAAAGAAAACTTGCAGACAATTTAGCTGTGAGCGTGTATCAGAGTTTTATTATGATCGTGTGCACAAGGGAAGTGGACCCTGGAAGACCACTTCCCAAATACAGTTTTGGCAGGGACATTTGATAGGAAAAGAATTCAGTTAATCATTGTTAGGCTAGACACAGAAAGAAAAGAAAGTCTGGTTAAAGGTCACTAGACCCTTGATTGACAGTTGGCAACCGAGTGTGTGGGTAATTGGGCATGTGGGTAATTGGTTTCCTAGAGCAAACCTTAATCCCATTAAAGTTCACAGAAAATTGCTTAAGCATTTTATCAGGAATGCTAACTTCTCAGAAAGAGGTTGTGAAAGCAGAAACGTTCCCCCAGACTAGGTCTGGAATAATTTCTTAGGTGTGAGACTGTAGGTCACTCTGCCACATCCAGTCATTCAGGGTCTCTGGTTGAGGGCAGCTCTGCCATTTCCAGTAGGTGGCTTTAATATCATTCTGGTTACCGTCAGCAGCCAGTGAGAGCAGGGAAATGCACAAAGATTTCTTCTTAAGAAATCTTGCTTCAGCAAATGAGCCAGAGGTTGGAAACAGAACTTCTGCTCACACATCATTGAGAGCTTAGTTTCATGGCCACCAGAATTTTTGCAGAGGGCTAAAAAATGCAGTGCCTGACTGGGCATCCAAGTTCTGGCTGCAGACCTTGTACTATGGGGAAGAAGCAGGGTTTGGGGACAGCAGTGGTCTCTGCCATAGTGAGGTGTGTTCTGTCTTCTTACTCCTACTGCCTTCTGGAGCAGGGGCTGGCGAAGTACAACCCACAGGCCAACTCCCCTCCCCTCCCCACCACAGTAGTTTTGTACATGAAGTTTTATTGGAACACAGCCATACTTATTTATTCAACATCTATGGCTGATTTGACACTACAGCAGCAGAGCTAAGTAGTGGAGACAAAGACCACGTGGCCCAGAGACTAAAATGTTTGCTCCTTGGTCCTTTACAGAAAAAGTTCGCTGACTCCAGTTCTGGAGAGGGTTTTGAATTGCCACAGAAGTGGAACTGCTGGGCCAAAGGGTGTGTGCATTTGAAATTTCAGTAGACACTGTCCTTCACTGAGTAATGTATGAGGCGGTTGCCAGTACCTACACAGAGTGATGTCAAACTCTTTCATGTGGCCAATTTGTTAAGGGGAAAATGGTATTTTACTGTAACTTTAATTGCACTTATAATTAGTAAGATTTAATATGAGATATTGGGCATAATAAAATATATATTTGGTTTTTGTCCTTGATTCCTGGCACAAAACTTCTAAAACCAGTGGAATATCCTAAGTGACAGAAGTGTCTTTTAATATTCATAACAAACCCCTCTCAACCACACCTGAATCTATGTTAATGAGGTGACTTTTGGAAAGCCCCAAAGGATAGGATCAGTTGCTAGGAAAATCGAAGCAGGACTGGAGGATGAGAACTTGCAGTCTCCCCCAGCCCCAGCTTGGAGTGAAGAGGACGTGGAGATTGAATCAGTCAGTTGTGCCTACATAGCACCTTAATGAAAACCCAAGACGGGTTTGCAGAGCTGGGCTGGTGAACACGTGGAGGTTCTGGGAGAGACAGCATGGAAGCTCCACACTCCTTTTTCTGCACCTTGCGCTCCACCTCTTCCCTCTAGCTGTTCCTGAGTTGTATCCTTTGGTAATGAACTGGTAATCTATTCAGTAAACGTTTTACTGAGTTCCCGGAGCAGCTCTAGCAAATTAATCAAACCCAAGGCAGGAGTCATGAGAACCTCTGATTTACAGCCAGTAGGTGACAACCTGGATTTGTGATTGGCATTTGAAGTGATGAAATGGTATCCGAAGCCTTGTAGGGCTGAGCCCTGACTCTGTGGGCTCTGATGCTGTCTCCAGGCAGCTAGTGTTAGAATTGAGTTATTTCGTAGGAGGCCCAGCTGCAGTTGAGGAATTGCTTAATGTGTGGAAAACAAACACTTTTGGTGTCAAAAGTTAAGTATTTCAGAGTATTGTGAGAATAAAGGAAAGACATGCAGGTTTTTTTTTTCTTCCCTTTAGACTTATTGTGATTGAAACAAATCATATTTGAAGACGATTTGTGCTTCCTTTTCTATGGACTGTCTGCTTGTATCCTTTGCACATCTATTGAAAAATACTGAGTTGTTGATTTTGCATAATAATTTTGAGGAGCTTTTTATATGCGTGGGAATGGAGCCATTTATAATATCAGTTGCACAAATCTACTCCATTTAAATGTATTCTTTGACTTTGCTTATGGAGGTTTCTGATGTGCAAAACTTTTATTTTTGTGTAGTCAAGTATAACAGTTTTCTCTTCCATGACTTCTGATTTACATATGCTTAGAAGGCCTTCCCTACTCTAGGAGTACACAAAAATTTCTCCCATTTTTCCTAATAATTTTGTGGTTTTCAGTTTTTGTATTCAAGTGTTTGCTCCATCTGTAATTTATTTTGTTTTTAGCTTAGAGGAATGCAGTCAATTTTTTTTTCTACATGGCTGCCCATTGTGTGAACACCATTTCTTTAATACCACATCTTTATCTTATATTAACTTCCTTTATCTTTTTGGGTCCATTACTGGAATATTCCACTGAAATGTTTATTTGTGGGCCAATGTTATGCTGCTTTAATTAATGTAGCTTTATATCATATTTTGATATATGACAGGGCTAATTTGCCCTCTTCACTTTTTTTTAAAGGTTTTATTTTTAGAGAGAGGGAAGATAGGGAGAAAGAGAAGGAGAGAAACATTGATGTGAGGGAGATACATCATTCGGGTGCCTCTTATATGCACCCCACAGACTTGCAACCCAGGCATGTGCCCTGACCAGGAGTCAAATTGGTGACCTTTCTCTTTGTGGGATGATGCCCAACCAGCTAAGCCATGCGGCCAGGGCTTTACTTTTTTTTTAATGGGAATTTTCTAGCTAGTTTTACTTGTTTGTTTTTCCATATGATAATAGATAAAAATACCGCTGATAACTTTTGTTTGGCTTGAATTAAATTTATATATTAACTTGGCAGAATTGACATCTTTATGATATTGATGTTGAGTTCTTAAGCATGGGCATAGTATACCTTTCCATTTGAAGAATTGTGTTGTTTTTAAATTATTATTATTTTTTTGGTTGTTCACTGCATTTTTCCAACTAGGACAGATTTCTGAGACTGAACCACTCAGCTCATTTCTTAAGCTGCTATAGATTATTGTATTTATTTATTTATTAAATATTTTATTTATTTATTTTTAGAGAGAGGGGAAGGGAGGAAGAGAGGGAGAGAAACATCAATGTGTGGTTGCCTCTCACACGCCCCCTGCTGGGGACCTGGCCTGCAACCCAGGCACGTGCCCTGACTGAGAATCCAACCAGTGACCCTTTGATTCTCAGGCCCACACTCAATCCACTGAGTCACAACAGCCGGGGCAGATTATTATTTTTATTGCTGAGGCAACCTGTTCAGAAAATCTAGGTGCTAGCCACTAGTGAAATGACCCACAGAGCAAACACACCTTACTGTGGGAAATGACAAATTTGTCAATTTTGTTATTGCCTTGCTGTCCATAGTATTTTGTGATGATTGCTTTATAGAATAGGTGCCAGGAGACTGTGACATGGAGGGAGAGGAACAAGATCTGGAGTGTAGACCTGGAGACAGTGTCGGTTCAATCCCTGATCTGGAAAAATCTACGTCATTGAGCACCGCCCGGCAGAGAGTCACAGGGGCCTGCACAGGAACAGGGAGCAGGGGCTCTAATACAACCATCTTAGAAAGATTTTAATTTCTGCCACCAGCTACCCACTCCCACTTTTGGGAGAGGAGCAGGGCAGTTCATATTTTGGGTTATTTGAATCATCTACACTCCTTTCTCAGGAAATGCTGCCTGTACCCTCACCCAAGAGAGCATGTCTATGTTCTGTGCCTGGGACTCTCTCCTGCCATTCTCATTCCTACCACACTGATCGGGCCAGAGTCCAACCTTGTCTGAAGTTAGCCTTGTCCATAGGCTCGTCAATATCCTATGACCCATTATTGGAGTCTGTACCAATTGAAATGAACAGGGCAGGCTGGAGTCCTCTTTTGGGGACAGAGAATTGAGAAAGAGCCAGCTCCCCATTAGTGTTAAAAGCTAGTATAAAAATGTTAACGTATGAAGAGAAGAACACATGACAGCTGTGTTTAAGCAGAAATCCTGAACAAGCTGGCAAGGAGAGGAGATGGAGAGTGAAGGGGGGTAGGGAGAGAGAGCACATGCGTTAGGAGGTCAGACCCCAAAGCTGCCTTGTTTCTTGTCTTTCCTGAGCCCTGGTTGTGCAGACTTTCCAGCTTTTGCATGAGGCATTTCTTTGCCCTCACAAGCACCACCTCGGCCCTCTACTAGAGTTAGCATGAGTGAGTTTCTATTATGTACCCTGACCAAAATGCATTGGCCGGCTGTTGGACGGTGGTGCCCTAAGAGTGACTCATGCTCTTCTCTATTTCTGCCATCCCTTCTCCCTCCACGGTGTCTGTGGGCAGCTGACCTGCCGTTTCCTTCCCCCATGGCTCTGTCCTGTTGCTGTGAAAGGCTCCAAGAAAATACAACTCAGAGAAAATGCTGATCGTGAAGTGGAAGAAGCTTGCCCTTCCCAGAACAGGCTGTGATAACATCGTGCATCTTACTGCACACGGAAGCTGAATTTTCATCTTTGCAAGAGGAAGACCGATTCCATCTTTCATAGTTGTGACCCTGTGCATTACAAATAGGGCCCGACAGTCAGGAGGTTACAGGGAGGAAGTATTAGCAAGTTTCCTTTCATGAAACTTGGTGAGACCCTCTCACCTGAGTTTTACTGACTTCAGCTGCTTTGAGAAACAGCCTCGCCTGCCCTCCACAGAAGAGGCTTTGTTGACCAAGTACAAACGTTCAAAAATAAGCCAGGAGGACTAATTCAGTTCATCCCTGCCAAATGAATGCAGTCCTCCATGAAGCTATGTAAAACACAAGCTGCAGTGACACCTATAACAGATACTTACTCAATACCTTCTGTGTCCAGGCCTTGTGGCGGGTGCTGGCAGCACAGAAGTGGGCGAGGCCATGCTCCTACACTCAGAACATAGTGTCTGGGGATCTGGGGGTGGGGAAGATGGACACTGGATACATGTTTTTAAGGAAGAGTGTGACCAAAGGGCAGGGCAGGGCAGGAGAGCAGCTCAGGGAAGGCCTCCCTAGCAAAGTATTTTTTATTTTTTTGAAAAGCTGAGACCTGAAGCACGGGGAAGAGCTTTCTAGGAGTAAGGGTGCTATTGGAGGAAGAGGCCAGCCTCCTCCTGCTGGATTTTATATAGCTTCTTCATACTGCTAAAGTCCCGCCTCCAACCCCGCACAGGGCCTTCCTGAGAGTAGGTCAGTCTTTTTATGGGATCGTGGCAGTTTCTGATCACCTGCTTGTTCTCTGCAGCGGATGCTGCTGGTGCCTGTCGTGGGGGCAGCTGGAGACAGCCAGCGGCGCTCCAGGCTGAGAGCCCCGGCCCTGCCTGCGTGGGCTCTCCGGCTGCAGAGACTGTGGGGGCCTGTAGGGCAGGCCAGGCGCGCAGGCAGGTTCACACCTCCCACTGGTTTTCTCCTGACGTGGGACCGGAGGGCGAATGCCCACGCCTCCTCATCCTTCAGTGTAGGACCTTCTGCATGTGTCTGCCCAGCCTCTCAGGACCCCGAGTGGGGCTGGCCTTCAGTGGCGCCGTGCACATCAAGAGGGCCTGACTTGGTTTCCTCCCTCTCTGCCTCTGTCCTCCCTCATTTCCTCACGGTGCTTCCTAGCATCCCCTTCATGGATGCGTCCTGAAATCCCTATTTTGGAGTCTGCTTTGAGAGGAAGCCATGCTAAGATCATCTCTAAGCTCTGCGTGTTTGCTTTTTATTTTAGCTGGTTGTCACGATTGTATCTGCAGTTTGTGGGGATTCTGGGGGTAAAAAGAAGGGGAGGGACATTCAGGACCAGAAGCTCCTGCTCCTTCCATAAAGAGAAAGCGTATTGTATGCATGTGAGTGATGAAAAGTAGATCCTTGTTAGGAGACTGGTGAGGACATCTGTCTAAAGTTATTCTTCTCCAGAAGGTTTAAGTTAAAAAGCCAGGAACAGGGCAGCAAACCACGGGGGGATGACCCGAATCAGATTCTGTCATGGAGTCGCTCAGTGTGTGGCCTTGGACAGGAAGCTTCCCCTGTCTGGGCCTCGGTTTCCTCGTCTGTGAAGTGGCCAGGTGGGACTAAGTGGTCTTCAGTGTCAGCCTTCTAGGGCACTCTTTGAATATGTGAACGTATTTCATTAACTATGAGGCCTGCAAGCTCTGCTGGAGGGTGGGAAGCGATTAGAGGGGGAGAATGAAGAAGCTAGATGGGCCCTCATTCATTCCTCAGATAGTTCTCAGAGCCTGCTGGGTGCCAGGCCTCACCCAGCACGGGGGATAGAGGTGAACAAGAGTGTCAGCTGGATGCTCTGATCCAACCAGAGAAGGCCTTGAATGAAGAGAGGGTTTGAGGGTTAAAAAAGGCAGAAAACAAGCCTGCTCCTCATTTTGTCCTCTGGTTGGCATCTATTGATACATGGATGCAGGTATTTTTTTAATTAGATTATCCACTTGCTCTGTAGCAGGAAACAGAGCCCTGGGGGAAAATGACATTCAGGATAGGGATGTTTTAATGGGAAGGACTGGGACTGTGGGTGTTGCCCTTGGCAGTGAGACGGGCCCAGTAATGACAGCAGGGCACTTGGGGCAGCCCAGGGATGTAGGTGCCTGGCGGTGGACAGGGACCAGGGTCATTCAGAGGTGGAGGGGGGGCCCCCATCTTGGGACTTCTCGGGCCCCCACCCAGTCTTGCCAATGGCTCATCCTAAAGTTACTGGGCAGGTCACAACACTGTTTTCTATAAACACAAATGATTTCTCATCCTAGAGCAACAGATCTGGGTGCAGGCCCAGGGCTACTGAAGGGGTCCTTCTCGTGGTGCGTGGGCAACTCTTTCGGCTTCCTAAGTAATCAGAGAGGCGACTGGAATGGCTTTTAAACATGGACCCTGTCAAGTGATGCAGAGGTCCCGTGATTTACAACCCCCCAAAGTTTATCTTGCTCTGGGAAAAAAGAAGACCTCGGAATGAAAGCTTCACATTTAGAAGCCAATAAAAACATCTTAAAATAACGCCTCCCCCTCCCTCGTGCTGTATAATGAAGGATGGAGGGTTTAGCAAGAGGTGGGGGGCTGTGGGCAGAACTGTGGCAATCACCAGTGATTGAGCTTCAAGGTCCAAGGGCTTTGTTGTGGGCACTGGGACCCTAATGATTTATAATTAACTCCAACAAGAAAAACTAAATGCCATGTATTTTCCTAACAGAGCTACAAAAATAAGCACATTCACAGTGTTTGCGAAATTGGAAACAAATGTCCCAAGGAACATAAGAGCTCCGTGCTGCCCTCCCCAAGCTTTGCAGGAAGAGAAATACTGGCACTCAGTCACGACCACAACTGATGAGCCAGTATCGTTTGTCATGGGAAATGCATCTCGGCAAAATCGGATTGCACCATTAGTCCTTGGTGACTCTGAGAAGTCACCGTGCTGAAACGCCTCAAATTAAAATCAGCCCAGGGCTGGGTCTGACATGCCCTCCCCTCCCCGCTGCTGAGCCTTGTTTCTGTGTTCCCTCTGTATCACATGGAAGAGCTGGAAGGGGGAAAATATTCAATGCCTAATTGCATCCTTGTTCCTGGAATGACCCAGATGCACGTGGTTCTTTTTAAAAAGTGGGTACAGACAGGGATGATGACTGTGAAAAGTAATGGGCGCTCTGAGGTGGGACAGAAGGGCTTGGTGACCTTAGTTCACTGTCGAAGAATATTGGGGAAGGGAAGTGCTGGTGACCTACCGATTTAATCATCTATAATCTTAGTTTCCGAAAAAGTTTTCTTTTTTTTTTTAGGGTACATTAATTTGCATGATGAATAATGTTAGTTCTTGTGCTGATGTGGAATGTGAGAGGTTTGGTTGCAGAAGTTTGCTTTGTTTTGAGAAATTATCTGTAGGACCCTTTTGATGCTGTTAAACATCCAAGTCATGCAGCAGAAGACTTAGTTCATTATGAGTTAATGATTCTGAAACAATAATGAGCTAAGCCTCAGCGTTGCAGTAAATGCGTCACAGGCATCTCCTTTACTTTATAAACACTGTAAAACAGTCTTTAACATGATCCCCGTGTTACAGATGAGAAAATAAAGCCCCGAAATGCTCAGAAACTTGCCGAGTCTTAGCAAGAAGCGGAGCTGGGACCAGGACCCAAAACTGTGACCCCAAAGCCCATCCTCTAACTCTTGGGTGGGTTTCTGTGCATTTTCCCTCTTTAGGTCAGTGCTTTCCAAAGTGGATCATCATCTCTGAACGGCCGTAGGAAAATTTCAGATGACCTTGCCATGTTGTCCCTAATTTTGTATGTCAGAGGCCAAAACCCTTTTAACTCTCACATCTCATCATCCTACCTCTGATTCTATGAATTAAGTAATGCACCTCCCCTCAGGGGCCCAAGCCAGCAACATTAGCTGAGTAAGAAGGACGAGTGAACTTTCACACCGACCAACTTAGAGGTAGCAGCAGTAAAATGTGAACTTGAGAATCAACTGTATAGACCTTGTTGGTTTATGCAAACTTGGCACAACAAGTATGCAAATCTCCTACATATTTTCATGCTTATATACTTCTAACAGACTTGCATATGGTCTCCTGGGAAAAGGCTGGTTTCAGTCTTCCTGCAAAAGTCACCTGTGAAGTGAGTTTCCATCACCTCTGTCCAAAATATGGGATTAATTGAAATTCTCACTCCTTGTTCTTTGCTTGAGAGAAATTAATTCTTCCTATGGGAAACTTTTTTTTTATGTCCTAAAACTATCTGAACTTCAGGAACTTGAACCTTGCATTGCAGCTGCCTTCTGTCCCTGAGGAATATAATCTATCCAAGCTGTTAAATTGTCGTGAACACCAATAATAGGACATTTTTATAGTGCTCAGGATATGAAGCTAAAGCATATTAGACTGCTGTGTGTATGTGTATTAGCTCACATTTAAAAACTAGTTAAACATTTCAAACCTCTTTAGATTTATGCAGGGTTATTTATTGCAGGGCTCCTGAACGTTCTGGAGGCAGCAGTGTTCCGGTGATCTTTGTCAAGCTGTTCTCTGCATGGCTGCTTGTTTGGTTCTTTCTTTTCTCTCCCTCTCCTCCTCTCTCTCTCTTACTTTTATGGAGCGGAGCTTTAACAGGGAAATAAAATGTCAAATGCATCTTAAAAAAGTCCAGTGGTAAAATTTTCAAATGGGAATACAATTTAAAGCCAATACCAATTTTATTTTTTTTCTGCTAATTAGGCTACACGTTTTCAATCTTAAACACGTGCAGAGTTGTGAGGGATCTTGTAGAGAGAGAGGCTTGATTCCAGCAGTTTGTAATAACTGAGTGCTCAGTTTTGCGCTGTTCACAATAGACACCATCAGCGACTCATTTTTTTTTGAGTGCCTTCCACATCCATGAAAGTATGAAAGGAAGAATCAGAGTTAGAGCCAGCCTGAACCCTGATGTTGTCTACTCCAGCAGTTTCCAATTTTTTTTAATGCCGAACCTCAAATACAATCTTACCCAGAAGCCTGAGGGGCAAAGCAGATAGCCTCAAGCTGCTGTGTGTGGAGTGTGTATGCCTGGGGGTGCCTGTGTGCCTCACGTTCCTCTCTGAGCACAGGGCATGTGGCTGCTGGGAGCGGGTACACACAACTCTTAGGGGTATAGTTGGAAAGTCCCAGACCTTGGACCACCTTCTTATTTTAAAAAAATCCTCACCCAAGGATATGTTTATTGATTTTAGAGAGAGGGTGGGGGGGAGAGAAAAATTGATGTGAGAAACGTCAATCAGTTGCCTCCCAAACGTGCCCCAACCAGGAATCAAACCCACAACCTAGCTATGTGCCCTGACCGGGAATTGAAGCTGCAACATTTTGGTGTATGGGACAATACTCCAACCAACTGGGCCACCCTGCTAGAGCTGCTCTCATTTTTTTGAGGGAGAACCCAAGTTCAAGAGAGCCGAACTGAGTTGTTCAAGGTCATATCTCTAGGAAAAGGGAGTGTAAACACTTAAACTAGAACTTATGTTTCTCAACACTCTGCTCTTTTTTTTTACCTGCTAAGTTTACTGTACATTCTTTTACTTCACACTGTCATGCATGTTTTAACAACTAAGTCCACACTTGCCTTCCTGTTCATTTTTTTAGGAAACTATACCTTATCTGTTTAATTACATTTTCTACTCATTCTAAGGGAGGACTGCAACAATATTGCGTGTATGCTTGCCTGTTTGTTTATTTGTCTGTTTTTTTCTAGTTTTATTGACATATCATTGCCATATAATTGCCCTTTATTTATTTTTCTACTACAATGCACTACTGTTTCATGGACCACAGAGAAACTACCTATGCTTGCAACTGAGAAATCCAATGAAATTATATGTAAAAATAAGGTTAGTGTATATGTATCTATATGTATATGTGTATAAAATAAGGTTAGTTGAATACTTTGTAAGGTCTAATTAAAGTAGTCATTAAAGATATATATAGAATGGAAAAAATACAATAAAAGAATAAAATTGAACTTCAAAAATATATCTATATAGCTATCGAATCAGGAGTGTGAGAAATAACTGTAAAAGACAGGTGTGCCAATATTGTGAAGACCAAGAAGGATTCTACATCCACTTCAATTTCTTCCTAAGTGTCTTTAAGATCTCATGACTCTTTCAGGAGACCTAAACTGGAAATTGTAGACATTGCTTTATTAGCTTAATGTATGCAAAAAAAGAGAAAATGATTAGTTT
>VMDR010003651.1:0-69468 GCA_007922815.1 Macrotus californicus
CCTACCGGTCTGGATGAAAGTTTCTCCTTTAGTTCCTTGGTTGTTGGACTTCCATACAGTTCGATTTTCTGTCAGTTCTGGTTGTTTTTTGTTTTAAAATTTGTTGTTGTCCTTCTTTTGGTTGTACGAGGAGGCACAGTGTGTCTACCTATGCCTCCATCTTGGCTGCCTTCTCTCTGCAATAGAGTTTTGAAGCCAGGTCCCAGGGCTCTACCCTGAAGCTGGGGATAAAACCAGTGTATGCAAAAATAGGGAAGGGGGAAGTAGCGTCATTTCCCCAGAGAACAAATTCAGTACCAATTGGAAACAATTGAAAGAGTTCTTCATGTAGATGATCAAACTGGCATAGAGGTAAGAACTAATAGTGATCGAGAACTTCTAGCATCTTGATGTGGGCCGGAAGTCTGACTCAGCTAAAAGAAGAGGAAAACAGGATAAGGGAAAGGATCTTGAAATATTTAGGTTCCATTACCATTTGCTTGGCCACATGATCTGTTTTCAGCCCCGGGATGATAACACCTGGCTTTCCATACTTCTGAGGTTGCTGTGCGGAGCCAGGGTGAGAACGCCTGTGGAAGTGCTTTGAAAACAGTGCTGTGCAGATGTGACTCAGCATTCGGCCAGAGCATCCAGTGCACTTACCCCTTATCTTGTCCCTTTGAAGGTGGAGGAAGCAAGGTCAAGAACTGCAATACTTTCTTTTAATGACAAACAAAGAATGTATTGGTGATATGGCCTTAAAACGTTTTCCGGGGAAAGGTGACCTTGTCAGAGTTTATTATGTCAAGGCGAGGCAGATTTGGGTATCATTTTTTTTTAAAAAGTAGATTTTAATACATTTAGAGTAAAAGTAAATGTTTCAGAAAGAACTGTCACTCATGAAGATGGCCGATCACAAAAAAATAAATGCTGATGATTTACTTGTGAATGACGTAAGCAGGAATGGAAGGTTTATGGCAGGTGGTTTGTCTGACAAAGCCAGCGATGGAGAGAACTCCGAGCACAAAGTATACAGACACTCCACCCAATACCAAGTGCGGGCATGCAGCCAAGGAGGGCACGAGCGTGGCATTTATTTACAATGGAGTCGGTGACTTCCCTGTAGTACAACTGACTTCAGAAGATGCAGGTGACAGAATGTATTTCACAGTCAGCATGGTGGCCCCCAGCTCCCCTCTGACTCTCTGGTTGGGAAAGCATTCACAGGAAGGTGTGGGCAGGACAGGGTCAGGGAGCCTAGACCTGGGACTTCGCTGGAGGGTTTGAAGAGGTCAGGGCCAACAAACACAAGCACAGATTGGAGAAACAGCCTTTTTTTTTTAAGAAAAAAATTAAAGCTCCTTCCAGAAGTCAGATGGCGACAAGGCCACCAATTAGGAGGCTAGAGAGCCTCCTTAAAGCTATTTTTCACTGGAAATAGATTAGCACAGAGGCTGCTGAACGCTCACCACGGGTGGCAATAGAAGGTGAAGGATGTGGGTATAGGTGACTTTATTTCTAGCATTACTACTTAATATACTCAACGTAGCCTCAGGGCTGTGTGGATATCTAGATGTGCGGTAGCATCCTGGTTGGGGTTTGAGCCTCATTTTGTATTCCTCTGTAAATTACAGGATCTGGCACAAACAGTGCCCCCTTTTTTATTACAAAATCATAAACATGTAGTTCTGTAAAATAACAATATCACACTCAAGCACACCATATGAGATTTTAGGTGAAATGTTCAAATTGCTGTCCATCTCTTGCAAGATATTCATGCACCCTACCAACCACACTCAAGCAAGCCTTCCTTCTGCCGGACCCTGTATATAGGATTTAGCAGCCATAGTTTGCAGATTTGTAATGATATTTAGTGCTGAGAAGTAGGATATAAGGAAAAATCGGGGAGAAAAACTACAAATAGCAGCCTCTACTCTTCAAACCATCCCTAATCAGTACGATCAATGAATTGAACAATGATACTGGGTACAGTTCTTCAGATATCTATTCTCAAGCAGTGTGGGATCTGCCGATTGGAGGGCCAGAGGAAGCGAGAGGTCGTTGAGTGTTAAGGGTACTTTACAGCTTGCCTGGGGACCCCTTCTCAAGCCTCTCCTACAAAGCTGATGTGTAGTGCCTGAAAATGAGCTGTTTATTGGGCCGCATTTTCATTTACACTTCATGTTCAAGGCCTGTGTGGCTCTCATCCAAAGGGAAGAACAGAGCGTGGGCAGCAGCCCCTTGTGTGAAGACACATTTGGGGCTTAGTTGGATAAAGCACTGTAAGAAGGACACTAAAAATAATGTTCATAGTGAATCTGCTTTTCGGTTTCATTTTAAGATTTTGCTTTTTAAAACTATGTTCAGCCTTGTACAGAAGTACTTATTCCACACATTTACATAGAAGTTGCATTTCTGGCCAAGTAGAAAAAAAGACCACTTGCTTCCTTTTCCTCGAAAACTAACATGCTTTCCTAGAGATAAAACATAACCCAGTTTATTTAAAATCAAGATGGTGATTCTCCTGTAGTAAAATGGGCTTTCACTTAACAGAACATATTGGAAAGTTAGAACAATGGCTTTGAGGCACTCCCTAACCCTCTATATTCAAAAGAAGTCATGAAATTTTAAATGTCAGTTGAATTAACTTTCAAACAACTTCCAGTGGAGAGGAAAATTAGTAAGTTGGTCTTTTTAAAATGTTGAGACTCCGGCCAGATAAGTTTGAGAAGTACACTGTAGCCTGCGTGCGTGTGGGTGTGTGTGGGGGGCAAAGGTGTGTATCCATCTATCTAGGAGGGTGTCGTTTTTGGCTGATTATTAGACACCAGTCAGAGCAGCAAAAGTAGTCATGCATCCTGAGTTGAAGGTAAAATGACAATGGATATAGTTTCTAGTTTCTAAAAGCCCCTCCACATGGCTATTGAAAAATCATGTCTTCAAAATCTATTGGTTTCTGAAAATCTTTCCATATAATTGAGTTTTTATGGTTTTGTAACCAAATTGTTCTGGGATGGCCAAAAACAGCCCATCGAAGAGGGGAAGAATACCAAAGTGTAAAGGACCCAAGGACCAAAATGTCGGATCTAAGTATTACCCGTTCAGAAAGCTGGCAGTGACTGAGGTCCGTAATACAGGACTACAGATGGGGCAGGAGGTGTACATTTGGTACTCATCCTGTGGAGTAAATATCTTAGCCCTTCCCAAATTATTTTAAAATAAAATTTTTATTTCAGAACAGTTTCAGATTTACAGAAAAGTTTCAAAGGAAGGATAGAGAGTTTTGATACACTCTCTATCAGATTTACCTTGTTTCGGGTGATGTTGACAATTTGGGGGAGCGATGGCCAGGTACTTGGTAGGATGTCTCTTGACTGGGGCGGTCTGGTGTTCCCCCATGGTGCAGGTATTTCTGGGAGAAAGACCGCGGAGAGAAATTGCCGCTTTCCTTACACCACATCGAGGACACATACTCTCAGGATGGCTGGTTGCTGTTGCTGTTGGCCGTTCTCACCTGATGGAGGTCGTGTTTGCTGGGTCTCTCCCTTGCCGTGTGGTCCTCTCTTTGGAAGGAAGGCTCTGAGTGCAACCTGTACTTGAGGACTGGGACTTAATGCTTCATTTTCTGAGGGTGGATTATTTGCATCCATTTCTCAAAATTCTTCTGCATGGCAGATTTGATTATTTTCTTCCATTTATACTGTTTACTTATTTAATCATGTATATCAGGATGAAACTCATTGGATATTTATTTTATACTCTGGGTTATAATGCAATAGTACTTTATTTTGTTTCTCAGACTGTTCTTTTGAGAGATCTTGTTGCCTTCTGTGTTCACCTTTGGCACACTCATATCACTGGGTGTGTGCACATGTGTGTTTGAAGTACTTTTTTACTTTCTGTCACTCTCAGATGCTTCAGGGTCACCTTTTATATTCCCTGGCTTAGTCCCAGAATCAGCTATTCCTCCAAGATTCCTTGGTTCTTTTTTGCTGCAGAGTGGTGATAGAAACCAAGATCTAGATAGTAGGTGTGCTCATTGCTCCTGGGATGTAGTTGCGTCTAGGCCCGCTCAGCAGACAGAACAGGGAGATAAACGTGTCTATAAATATTTCTGTATGTAACATTAGTATCTGTCAGTAGTGAAACTTGAGTTCATACTGGTGTCTCCAACTCTAATTTATCACTGTACGGCTAATTCTGACCTCCTCTCACTTATCTATAACTTCCCCTTCCTACATGGCTCCCGCCATCCATTTATTTACTTAACTGTGCATCCCAGTGCACATACGTAACACGTACATGTACATGGAACCGAGTAGTCTGGGAGCCCCTGGCTCCGAGAGCATGTCAGCCTCCGACAGGTGGCTGGTCCACTGTTTGGAACCTGCCCCTAACACAATGTCGTACAAATGGAACAGGCTTCAAAAACGTGTAACAGTATCAGAAATGTTAATTTGTCCCCCTGGGGGTAACAGCTTTATCAACTAGAGTGCAGTGGTGAGGTGCAGTCCCTTTGGCTTCGGTCTGTGGATTTCACCCTCTTCCTGACTTAGGTAGCAGCCCTCCTACCCACTGTGCTCCCTCCCGCCCCACCACCATCACTGAGAGTATTTCAAAGGGGTGCATTTGTAAAACAATTAGCGTGTTTTGTCACATTCTGCATTCCATTCTGGGGTCCTCAGGTGTCCTTAATGATTGTAAAAAATTGTATACATTAAGGTTCACTCTTTGTGCTGTTAAAATTTTATAGGTTTTTTTTATCCTCACCCAAGGATATGGGTATTGATTTTAGAGAGCAGAGAAAGAGGAAGGGGCTGGAGGGTGGAGAGAGAGAGAATGAGAGAGAGAGAGAGGTGAGAGAAACATTGATCAGTCGCCTTCTGTATTTGTGCCGACTGGGGCTTGAACCCACAACTTTGGGTGTACAGGATGACCCTCCAACCAACTGACCTGCCTGGCCAGGGCGAGTTTCCTAGGTTTTAAGAACACACTACAATGTCACACACTCCAGTTATTTTTGATTGTTTAATATGTAACCATTTTTTACTAAAAATACCCAGCGATTTTGGATGATTCAATCCAATATAACTTGAAATATTACTTACATGCAGGTACATGAATTAGTTAAAACTATCAACTAAGTTTTAATTTATAAAGACATCTATAATCTTACATTTATGGCTATATTTTATATACTTAGTAAACACTATGACAAAGCTAATTTTTCTGATCAGACAGTCGTGTTAAATGGCTACCTACCTTAATCCTCTCCAGATTATCTGCATTTTCAAAGAAGAGTACTTATTAACCCAGATATAGCCTACCTGTGTTAGGATTTTAGGCAGTGTTAATGATGGGTTAAAAATGTGTAGGTGGTGTCTGGGAAATCTTGCTCCGAGGGCTAGCCTCCCTTCAGGGTACCTTAATGCATTGCTGCTGCTCTTATTTCATTTTAGAACATTCTTAGGTCTTTTGGGACATCATTGTAAAGTGATCTCCAAACCACATCTTCTGTATGAAACAGGAGGATTACAGTCCTTCATTCAACAGACGTTTTCTGAGCCTCTTCCGTACGGACGACCTTGTGCTGGGGCAGGGTTCCCCGTTGTAGACCGGCCACCTCTGGGTGGCTAAAATGAGCTTGAAACAGTGGCTCCCAGACAGCAAAATTTCTTCATGTGTCAGTTAAGAAAAATGGCAATGGCTGTTGCTTCCTTTTAACTGTGTCAAATCTGGACATTAAAAATGAACAACCAATCCAACCAGACCTTCCATCAGGTAGGGTCTGTGTTGCCCCTTCCCAGGGTCCAATTTTAGTTTCGACTGTGTCCCCCTGATCAACATAAGTGATTTCCCCATCCCACTTTTATTTGAAGGCCTTTTTGCTTAAACCACGTTAGCTATTACCCCGCTCCACTGATGTCACCGAAGGCCTTGAATCATGCTGCCTAGATGTCAGAGACTTGACAGCGGTGACTCATCGCGTCTGTCTCTTTGCTGAAAACCTAAATGAGCACACGCTCTTCCGTAGTCAGTGCTTCACTACCTGCTAAATGAGTAAAAATATGAACTTCCCGAAC
Organism: Macrotus californicus; assembly: GCA_007922815.1. Lineage (NCBI taxonomy): Eukaryota > Metazoa > Chordata > Mammalia > Chiroptera > Phyllostomidae > Macrotus > Macrotus californicus. The sequence continues at coordinate 6,063 of VMDR010003651.1, forward strand.
CGTCTCATTCATTCCTGGGACGATTCTGAGTCTGCCACCTGACAAGAGGGTCCCTGACGGTTAACAATCTGGCGTTTTCTGCACTTTGCAGATGAACGTTGTAAAAATAGGATCTTTGCCCTAATATGGCAAAATCAGAATTTAACCTTGGATTTCTGACTTCGTCTTAACCTTTTTGTGAATAAAAACTTTATTTTTTGAATTAGCGCATTTCTCATCATTGTTTTTATTTCAGACCTAGCTTCACAAGGAAGCACTCTGTCGAGCATGCTAAGGTGACATTTTGTGACCCTGCAAATCTTGCCCCATCCTCTGTGAGGCCTAATGAGACCATGATAAAAAAACAATCATTTTAAGTGTTTAGGACATAAATACAAAATTGAATGTACTTATGAAGATTTAGAGATTTATAAAATTTAATGAGGAGATGACCATTTCATTTTCAGATACTTGTTTTTCTCTTGAGATATATGTTCATTGAAGAATATATAGAAAATACTGATAAATGATAAGAAAATGAGAATCACCTATAATCTAGTCACCTAGAAGTTAATCACTTTAAACATTGTAGCATGGATTTATCTTGTTACTCTGATATGCGATATGATTTAAAAATATATATATGTATGTATATATATAGATCATACGAAATATTTAGGTTTATTCACTTGCTTTTCCACTTAACAGTAGACAGTGAAAATTTTTTCATGTTATTAACTCTTCCGTTATACCGTCCTTAATGACTGATAGTATTTCCTGTGGGCTAGGGTGTCACTCTTTTTGGATGTTTATATTTTTTCCAATCAGTCTCATTTTAGGTCATGTTCATTCCACAGGGGCTTATGCTGTTGACCCCTCAGGAGACAGGGGAGGTGGGCTGTTTCTGAGGCCAATGTGCAGTTGGAGAGCGGGGAAACACTGGGAGCCAGCTTCCTGGGCGCCTGCCTGGCACTTGCTTGCCTGGCGGGGCTGCAGGCCGCCTGGGCTGTTTGCTGTTAGCCCAGCCGACAGAGACGCGGTCTCGGCCATATCAGCAGGAACAGAGCGGGCTTCATCTCTGCGCTTTGTGTCGGATTTGGTGCTGGTGTGTCATCCCTGCGGCTGCCATGTGATGGCCCTGAGCAGCCCTGTGCACAGGGGCCGCACCTCCTTTTGAAATCTCTATTGTGTGAGCTGCTGCTGCTGCGTTTCAGCACAGAGGAGGTTTTTGCTGGCACGACGCTTTTGGTTTCTTTCAAATGTGAATGCGCCTTCCTCTAAAGAATCCTAAGTAAAGACAGCACTAGCTTTGAGGCAACCAAGAGATGAATTGCATTGTCCTTCCCCACAAGCCTCCTGTGATACAGCAGTAGTCTAATAGAAATGTTGTCTGCTTTGCACTGCAGTTAATCACCATGGGAGGCGAGGAGGAGAGAGTAGGGGTGGGAGTCGGGAGGTTTTGTAAATGAAATGCTGTTCAGAGTGATAAAGAATGGGTAGGATTTTGAGACTAGTGACAGAGACAGGATGCATAGAAATGTGGACATGGGCAGGTACTCAGGGTTTGTTTTCTGTTTATCCATAAGGCATTGAGGGCCTATGGTGTATCAGGAATTACACTAAATTTTGGATGCACAAGGATGAGTTAGACATGGTTCCTGATTTCTGGCAATTGTCAGTATGGTCAGGAAGATGGAAAATGGATAAACACATAGAGTTGGCTCTATAACTATATAGATTTCTACAAATTATATAGGGTTAAGAGTAGGGATATCAGCACCCAGCCTAGGGAGCTAACAAAGTCTTGTAGGGTGAGTCTTGAAGGACACGTGGACAAAGGGGAGGGCACTCCAGGTGGAAGAAAGTGCAGTGCAAAGTCAAGGATGCAAGAAGGAAGACGGAGTCTACAGGGCACTGCTCAGAGTTCAGTGTCCAGCAAAGCAAGAGACTGCAGCATGGAGGGGGACCAGCACTAACAATTTCACGAGGGCTGGAGCTAAGACAGCTGGGGAACGGGGTACTAGGAACCCTCGTACTTAGCTCCTTTGCTGCCAGGAGAACTAAAGTCAGTAATATATGTATATTATCAGCGCTTTGAAATGGGTAGAGTTCAGTGCATAGGAAAGAGGACGTTACTGTAGTTGTACCTCACCTGGCCAGAATTTAGAAATCTGAAAATGCATCGGTCCCCAGTAATTCTGACAGTGTAACAACATTGTGCATGATGTCGTAGAAAGCATTTTTACATCCTTGATTTCCCATATGATCCTGGAGGAAGATAGCTCTGGAACAGGAGGTGACTTCAGCAGGCTTTGAGCAGCAAAGCTCCTGTAGGTGACCCTCAGGGGAACACACAGGCCATTGCCCAGTACCCACTTACCTCTTCCCAGCACCCATGGGGCAGTCACTGGACATCAATGCTTGTTCCCAGTGGGTGTGGCAGACTGGGTGCCAGAGGAAAGCAGTGGTCAAGAGCAGGAGCACCTGATATTCTGGCGGCCAAGGAGGAGATGGGCAACATGGTCAAACGCCACCCAAGGGAACAACAGCGGTGACGAAAGCTCACAAATGACGCAGTGTTGTCAGGCCTCTGTAGGAACAGCCACTGTGGGCGTCACTGTGTGTGGCATGATACAATAACTGATGCCCCAAGAATTGTAAATACTTGCTATATTATGTTTTCAGAATGCCACCAAGCCCTGGCCAGTGGATCAGTTGGTTGGAGCATCGTCCTGTGCACAAAAATTCTGTGGGTTTGATCCCTGTTTGGGGTGCATATGGGAGGCAGCTGACTGATGTTTCTCTACTTCTCTCTCTCTCTCTTCCTTTCTCTCTAAAATCAATAAACACATCTTCAGGTGAAGGTTTTAAAAATTTTTTAAAAAGAATGCCACCAAAACAATATCAACTATATTTTATACTTTTCCATTAAAACAAAATTTGGCAATTAAAGGGCTAGCTGGAGCTGGGCCCTTTCCCAGAAGGTCTCACTCCATTATTACTTGTTTGTAGGATGCATAGGACTTTGTCCTTCTGCGTAAATCACCAAGAGAGAGCAAGAGCGCTGTGTGTGGGTGGTGTAGAAAACCCAGGGGTGGATGAAGAGGCCATCATGGAAGCTTTCTGCTACAAGTTCAAGTTTAGGCCCCCATAACACATGAAAAAACTTAAGTTGATGTTGCTCAATGGGATCATAAAAAAAGTTAATAGCCAGGATTTTTTAAAAATATATTTTATCTATTTACTTTTTGGACAGAGGAGAAGGGAGGGAGAAAGAGAGGGAGAGAACATCAATGTGTGGTTGCCTCTTGCATGTGCCCACACACTGGGGAACCTGGCCCGCAACCCAGGCATGTGCCCTGACTGGGCATTGAACCGGTGACCCTTTGGTTTGCAGGCCAGTGCACAATCCACTGAGCTACACCAGCCGGGGCAATAGCCAGGATTTTTTAAAAAATAAGACAATCCTACCCCAGAGTGCATTCTGACCCTGGAGAACACATTAATTTTATCAGCTTTAGAGTAGCAAATATTCATCTCTTTTACTCTAAGATAGAGGATTCTTTCCATTTACTATCTTTAATTGAAATACTAACCTATCATAGAAATTATTAAAAATTAAATATGAACATTTCATTAGATTTCAGTCACCAGTACGAAGAATATTTTAATTATCCTTTGAGAGTTGCCAGTGAGCAACGTCAGGCTTCTGGAAAGTGAAAGTGAAAGTGCTCACTGTTGAATTGTGGCCACTGTTGACGTTCAGGGATGACAAGCCTCGAAACCTTCTGAGATCCGAAATTCCTGGCGCGAGGCATGTTTTTGTCTTTATTATAAACAGGAGTCAGAAATCTGGACAATGGCTCCAAATCCAAGTAGTGACCTGGAGTGTTGTTGACTCTGAAGACCTGTTTGGGAGTGACAATCTTTGTTAAGAAGGAGAAACTGTTTGTTTTTTTTTGTTATTGTTGCTGAGCAAAGATTTAATATTTTACTAACAGGTGGTTCAGTGAATGTTTGCTACTGTCTTTTACACTGAAGTTTACTTGCTGGACGTTCGGTGAGCTTGAGACAAAGTCACTGTGTCCACCAGATGCGGCTTCCTGGGCCTTCTCTGTTTTCAATAAGTGTCCAGCAAGTAATCATCATGGCAGGAAGAAAGGAGCTCACCTTGGCTGCAGGCCTGCCATGTGCCCTATGAAGGCTGCTCAGTCCTTTCAACAACGTTTTAGAGTACGTGGTGCTATTTTTCTGTTATAGCCCTGGACCCTGGGATTTAGGGAGATGACCTAAATTATAGCCAAGGTAACATAGCCTGAGGGAGCCACAGAGCTGGGATTTGAACCCAGGTCTCCCTGGTACCAGTTCATCCTTGTCCCACCACACGGTACTGCAAAGCGGGAACAGCTTCAGGCGGGATCTAGTGTTAAATACACCCAGGACCTGACCGCCTCTCACTACCTCCTCGGCTGCCATCCCGGCCCAAGTCTCGTGATGTTTTGTCTCTATCACTGTAACATCTGTTTCGCTGCTTCTTTCTTTGACCCCTACAGTGTATTCTTAGCCACAGTGATTCTTCTAAAATACAAGTCAGATCCATAGCTCTCCACTTCACACAGAGAAAAGCTAGAGCCCTCTCCTCGGCCCAGGTGATCTGGCTCTCCCTCTTCCTCTGACCTGGCCCCTGCTCTCCTCCCTGAGCTCATGCCTTCCCAGCATGCTGGGCACACGTCTCCCTGTGGTCCGCATAGGGAGTCACTCACCCCTGCAGGCCACTGCTCAAATCTCAGTTTCTCATTGAGGCCTACCCTGTACGTACCTCGAGCCTCTATTTAAAATTGCAGCCCTGATGGGGCTTAAAATATAATAATCTAGGGTTTTTTAAGCTCTTGATGAAGTCCTTTAAAACTCTAAAATTCTCTGCTTTAATAGTTATTAACTGATAACTATTTCTTTTCATGTTGAAATGCATAATTGCAATTTAAGCTACCACAAATGTGTGCAGTCTACAGTGCAATAGTGACGATTCACCTGGTGGTTTTAAACGTTGGAAAATCTCATTGTAAGAAATACATTTGACATTGTGACCAGTGTGTGTAGATAAAACTGCAGTGGAAGTTTTATCAAATACTTAGCATTTTTACCTGTGGTATACTCAGATATGTTCTATTAAATTCTACTCATTTCCATTATAAAAAATATGTTGGTCATGATCTGCAAAATTGGTTTTATGACCCACTTACTGGTCACACTGCATAGTTTAAAAAATATTAGCCTGTTGTATCTCTCATCTCATCGACTTAGGAGATATGATAGGAATCTGAGTGTTAACTTCACAAAATTATTAACTGTGGAGAGTGACAATTCAGACCGCACCCTACTCTTGAATTTTGGCATGTGACTGTAAGTGAATGTTTACAATGTTCATGTTCAGATGAACAAAAGTCACAGATTTAATTGCATAAATATGAAATTCAGTCATTTAAAGTGCTTCCATTTTGTTAGTATTTTTTTTGCCAATGTTAGAATTCTTGTGTTAGGAATGCCACTTCCCATCCACGGAATCAAGGGATTTCTTTCCGTCTTTTCTCCCCTCATTTCCAAATCATATTTTCATATTTAGTTGGTTGGTGTATTTGTTTTACCTGTATTGATATTAACTATTAACAATGAGGACAACTATCAGATAGTGACAAAATAATTTGTGTTCCATTATCTTAAAGTATCACAACAATAATTAATACACGACCTTCCATAGCTGACCACATATTTAACATTTTTTAGCATCTTAATTTTTGAGGTAAGAAGACATTCAATAGATATTATCTCTGCATTATTCTCTAATACAGTATACTCTCTAAATTTGAAATGTCCTAATATCGTCTTTCTTAAGAGCAAGAAACTCATATTTCAAGCTGACTTTCATGACTTTTTTTACATGCAGTGTTCTAGCCATATTACATTATTTAGCCCTTCCTTCCTCTCTCCCTCCTCCCCTCCCTTCCCTTCCCTTCTTCCTTCTCTCTAGTATTCTTGAGCATCTGCTGTCTGCCATATATGGTAGTGGGGGAAAATAAAAGACACAGTTCGTGCCTTCATTGGACTTAGACTGGACATGAACATCCCCAGTTATGGAAGTGAAAGCAGGAAGCCTTAAGACTCCTTAGAATACCTGGGGTGGGGGTAGAGTCTGTGCATCTTGCCCAACTTCCAGCGCCAGAGACCGATAGAGTATTGGAAATGGCAGAGGCATTGGAGGCCATTCGTTCAGTCCTCACATTTTGAAGTTGTAGAAACTGGGTCTCATATGGACTAGATGACGTGCCAAGGTCGCCGCTGGAACCTAAGCTGGTTTGGTGACCGGTCCTTTCTCTTCCCTGCGATGCCACCTGCGCAGATCCCATGCCGTCATAATCTTTTCTAGCTGGTTTGTGCCATTAAAGACCTCCTTTCACCACGCACACAGTGAACTGTAGACTGTTACCATTATTGGTTTGCTACTTGAAATTAGAATTGGAACAATCAGAGATGCGTCAGTGGAAAGGCAATGAAAGGGGACTATTAAGTGCTAATAAATGCCTCTCCTCATGGGAAGGGAGAGCTTTTCTTCTCTAAGCATTTGAGCTCTTTTTACTGGTGCTTTTAAGTGGCTAGAAATAACACTGCCACACGCTTGTGGAATGCTCTAGATGCCAGGGGGCTCAGTTCATTCCCCGTTTGAATTGCGCACACTGTGGCCGGAATGCATGCCGATCCCTTTGTTGGCTGCAGGCCTCCATTCTGTGTTTTCCATGAACCTTTTCCATGGGAGGCAGTGGAACTGTAGTGAGAGCTTTTAAGGAATGAAGCCTTTAGGTGGCTGATGACTTTGAGGAAGCAGCTGAAAAGGTCAAAGTTACCGGGTTTATTTTGACATTTTTCTTTTCTCGCTGTCCCAAACTCTAGATACAGTGTGACAAACTGCATCTCACTTACCCTGGAGCCACGTGCCTGTGGCAGCACAAGGTAGTCACTGCTCGTTGCTATGGGGATAGAGTAGCGTCTGAAACAAATCTGGGTAATAATTGAATGTCTTAGGATAACTTACTCTGATTTCTTCTAAAAACAACGACAGTGGTGACGATGACGGCAGCTCATGTTTTTTGACCACTTGTGTGTTAGGTATCACTAGACGCACTTCAGCCGCCATCTTTACAATTTCAAAGTAAAAAATGCTCTGAAAACCAAATATTACTTTTGTAACTCATTTGGCAGAACTCATATGGACTTAAACTCATTACGGGCAAACTTGACCTGGGTGAGGTGGGGCTGTTCACGTCTGTCTTTACCTCTGTGGATGTGAATCCTCTGTGGGTGTGAATACGTGTTCAGGTGTTGGTTTTGCCAGAGGATTGTTAGTGTGTTTGCTTTCGAGGGGCTGCTTCAGAGTTCCTTACACAGTGAGAGCTTCGTGCATCATTTTCACGTTTCTCACGTCAGAAAAAAAAAGCTGAGTCACATATCACACTTGGCCGCCAGCAGATGAAGGATTGTGTGAACCCCCGATCCAATGTACAGATGAGGAAACCGAGTCAAGAAGTGGTGGATTCTGAGTTCCAACCCAGGCATTTTAGTGCAGAATCTGTGCTTTTAGACACCGTTTCACAGAAATAAATTTTATTGACTTATCAATAAGACTCCAGTAAAGACAGAGAAATTCAGATTTGAATAGAATTGCTCTGCACATATCTGTCTGTGCTGTCTCCCATGTGAAAAGCTATCTCAGACACTAATGACCATTGGCTTTTAGTAGATTCTGGAGGCTTGAGTGTTTGATCTTCAACCTAATGGTCTGTTCCCCTTTGGACTTTTAAAATTTTCAAAAGCTCATGTGCTTGTGTTTAAAGCGTGCTATGAGGTATTAGGAGAAAGAGTGAATATTGCTGCTGAGGCAAATGATGCTCTGGGTGCTCTTTACTCTAAGTGCAGAAGGAAATCGCTGGGCAGTTAGTACCAACAGGTCATTTGGGCTGTGAACAACATCACCACCTTAGTTATATACCATTAGTCGACTGACTGTTGGTGGACATGTAGTTTACATATTATTCTTGACATATGCAAATGGTAGGATAGTCTAATGGGTGTACTTGGAGGAGGGTAGATAAAGTAATTCTTTTTTTAAAAAAGATAAAGTAATTTTTAAGATTACTGATTAATACGCTTTCATTAGTCAGCAGAATTTACTGAGTAGTGATCAAGAATTTGTTGATTCTATTATGTGCCTCCACTGGCTGTTTTTAGTACATTTTAGGGTTTGGAGCTATTAAAAATACTTTATATATACACACATACATATGTGTATATGTATATCTAAGATACATATGTGTATGTATATACAATATACACACCACACATACATATGTGCACACATGTTACACATATACATCATAGAAATACACATTATATATACACATAAATACACATGCACATTATATACACACGTGTGTGTATTATCTATTAGATATTGAGTGATTTTCCTTCTTCCTCATTTCCTTTTCTTTAAAATTTCCATAGTCAAAATGGTATGTGATCACAGGAAAAAATGAACTACGTATATGACACCTATATTTTTTATTATAAATGTTTGCATATTTATTTAAAAAATAATCCTTTAAAATATACTTTCCAATAGATTTCCCTTTAATTTCTAGAATGCTGACTTCATTTGCTCATCAAGTCCTCACTGAGCATCTTCTTGTGTCGGGTGCTGAGCCCAGTGCTGGCCTTACAGGAATGAGGTCCCAAGGGACTTGTCCAGGGGAGGGGCAATGGCTGGTTCCTGGTACCTTGGGACAAAGAGGAGGAACATCTCCATGTACTTGCTTGTGAGGAGGTGCTTCCCAAAGGACACTGTGCCGACATCCTGCCTTCAAGGGTGAGGTGGGGAAAGAAAGGTGTGCTGGGGCAGGGCTTGTGTGGTACAGGCGTCAACACAGAGTCTGAAGTTAGTGTGGAGTCACTTGGAAAGCACATGTTCTGGGAACGAAAGGCTCACATGGGGGAATGGTGGATGAGGCTTCTAGAATGTTAAGAAGGAGTGAGATCCAAGGATCCACTCAAATCTCCCTCCTCGATACTTAGACAATCACATTCCCAACCTTTTAAAATATAGAGATATTTTGTATATATATATATATCACTTTTTATAGTGATTGTGTTCTGTTTCAGTGGAGAAACTAAGGTATCCTTTTCTGGCTTCCAATTAAATATGTAATTTTTCTTCCAACCTCTTAGAAAAAGTGAAAATGGAAGAGCACATGCTCTTCCCTTGAGGCTCCCACCCCCCAGGGAACCGGTCATAGACTTTCAGCACCAAGGACAGTAATCAGGCCATTCTCCCAGTCAGGCCTCAGTAGGGAAGGGCTGGCCTCACCCTCCTCTTGTTGCTGAATAACTGTCCTCTTGCCCCTGCTTCTCACCGGGTGGTCTTCCACACAGGGGCCTTTTCTTGCCACAATGGTGCCAAATAACCTTCTTGTGCAGTCTTCATGAAAAGGGGCAAGGGGGCCTTTCAGCCTCTTTGGTACTGGCCTCCAGTACCTCTCAACTCAGCCAAAGGGTTCCCTATAGTCCAACCCATGTCTCCAGGGCTGGGAAGGGGTTGTATTAGGGTGTAAAGCAAAAGCCACCTGGCCTTGTCCTTTCTGCACATAGAGACCCTTCAGGAAGAGATGATGGGTAGGGCTGAATACTTAGCACCCTGGATTTTGCTCCCAAGGGAGCAAAAATTGATTCTTCGGAAGGCAAAAAACCTTACTCTTTTATGTATAAAGCACAGATATACATATGTTACTTATATACAGTGTATCTATGTAACTAAATTTAATAGAGAGAAATTTAATGGGGGAAATGTCTAATGAGGTTCCTTAGGGGCCCTAATAAAAGAAGATTGGGACACAGTGCTCCACAGCATGGTGTGCCTCTCTCTTTCTCTCTCTCTTTCCTGGGCAGTGCGGGCTTGTGACTTGATGCCACCACTGTCCTAGACACCTGGTTTCTCTCTGCTCGGCTGTCCTCAGCCCAGAGCTTCCATCTTCCAGGTTGCCTGTGGTTTGAGACCATTGCTGAAGCTCCGCTGTCATGTACAAGTGACAGGGAGAAGGGGGACGGGCAAAAGGTACACAGCAGCTACATCAGACCCTTTTAAGGGAAATATCCTTCGTGTCATTCAACAAGCTGTGATTACCTTACTGACTGAAACTTAGTCATGTGGACACTCCATTTGCAAGGGAGGCCAGGAAATGTAGATTTGTTTGTCTATTTATTATTCAAAGTTGGGCACATTGCCACACCCAACAAAACTGGGCTTCTGTTACTAAGAAATAAGGGGAAATGGGTGTCGGGAAGGTACCAGCAGTCCCTGTGGCATAGGACATTTTGTCATGCATCTGCACAGCAGCTCCGCAGGGCAAAGGACAGCGTGTGGTTGGAATAGAGCATCCACTAGGAGCCTCTGCTTTCCACTGTGACTCATTAATCTGATGCTTTAATTCCTGACAAACTGGCTCTGTGAACAAGCAAATAAAATGGATTAAAGATGGAGGCATTAAGTTCCCTAGGGAGTTTCCTGGTGGGTCGAACACATGGTAATTGTAAACTTCTTCATTCAGTTTACAAATCTGTGACTTAGAAACTTTCGCCTTTTTGAATGTTGCAGTGGGAACGTTAATTATTGATTAATTAGATTCAATGAAACCCTGTCGCTTAGAAATTTTAAGTTTTGTGAATAAAAGGTAAACATTGAAATTTCTTAGATGTTAGGAAAAAAAATAATAAAAGCACCATGTTTCCTGTAGTCGGATTTGTAACTATGTTTTTCAAATGAAATAATGGTGGTACTTAATTGAATACTTCAAATTACAGAGTAACTGATAGCAACAAAATGCGCTCCTTTACAAGTCTGTAAGTGCTAATATTCTTACTCTGGTCCAAGAGTGTAGGGGAAAGAAGAAAACTGCAGTGGAAAATTTCCAGTTGAATCTGTGGATTTTGGCATAAGTACTTCCTTCAGCAATTAAAGCAGCACGGTAATGCTTGGCAGAGCTGTGGGGCGAGGACACGCAAACACGAAAGCCGTTTAACAGCGCCATTGTGTTCAGTGTAGGGCATGCATGACCTCCGTGCCTCTTGGTGCAGGGGGTGGGCAGCGTGTGGCAGTGACTTGTCTGTCTCTGTTTCTCTCTCTCTCTCTGTCTCTGTTTCTCCCTTGCTCACTGTCTCTTTGGATTTTGTGCTAGACAATGAGGAGTCACTGCGTGATTTAGAGCCTGGGAAGGACAATGTGGTGGGACTTTAGTTACTGTTGTGGTTGGATTACAGGGGTGTTCAGACTGGGTACAGGGAAATTAACTGGGAGCTTGTTGTTTTTTAAATTCTTATAGAGGGGGAAGGAAGGGAGAAAGAGAGGGAGAGAAACATCAATATGTGGTTGCCTCTCACACAACCCCTACTGGGGACCTGGCCCACAACCCAGGTGTGTGCCCTGACTGGGAATGAAACCCGTGACCCTCCGCTTCTCAGGCCGGCGCTCAATCCACTGAGCCACACCAGCCAGGGCTATTGTTAATCCATATGAGAGTGGTTGGTATCCGGAGTAGTGATTGAAGTAGAGAAGGGAGGGTGCATTTAAGGGATGTTGAGAAGGTAGAATCAGCAGGACTTGGTAACTGGTTTGGAGCCTGAAGACAGAGGAAGATGGAGGAGGGATGAGCCCCAGGGGCTTGGCCGACATGTGTGGATGCTGAGGATGTAGATTACAATGGAGAATGAAGGAGGAGAAACATGTTGGATAGATAAGGCATTGAATGTAGAGATTGGGTCTGAGACATCTTAGAGGCTGGTGTGACTTTGGGGATACCTCTGACTTCTGGTATTTGGCTTATTTCCCCCAGGGGCCGGTTCTCAATCTCTCAGTTCTGCTTCTTTCCACATGGGTGTTAACTGTTGGTATCTTTCAGAGTCATACTCATCACCCCCTCCTCTCTGTTCCTACTCTTCTCTTCTCTCAGCCTCAACTACCTGCTGCATTGATGACTGTCAACTATCTCCAGACAGGGCTACTGTCCTGAGTTCCAGCTGCTCAGTCTCACCATGTGCTTGTCTTTATCTGGATGCTCATCAGGCACCTAAAGATCAACATATCCAAATATAGTCCCTCATCCCTTCCCCCACTTCCTCTATGATGTAGTGTAATCTAATGGTCAGAGACACAGACGCTAGAGTTACCTCTCCAGGTTTGAGTCCTGGATCTGTCACTTACTAGCTTTGTGACCTTGAGAAATTTACATGACCTTTCTGTGCCTGTTTCCCCGTCTGCAAAGTGAGTATCACAATAGCACCAACCTTGGAGTGTTGTTACAAGGATCAGCTAAGAATGTGCCTGACACATGGTAAATACCGTATAAATATCAGCTATAATCAGGTTTTCCTGCATTTCCTGTTCTGGCTGATGGCACCCTGAGTTTAACCAGTTACCCACACCAGAAATGTGAGGTCGATCCTGTCCCCGCCACATCATTTCATCCCACACCAAGGGCTCAAAAAGTCTTATCAGTTGTCTGTTCTCTCTCTGTCTTCTTCCCATTTCCACTGTGACTGCCTTGGGCCTAACCTTCATCATCTTCCTCAGTGACCTAGACTGGTGAATGACTCATCTGTCTTTTGTCCTTCCTTTTTTTTTTTGGACATTCTCTATATTGTCCTCCAGTGACTTTTCTAAAATGCAAATCTGATCACTTAAAATCCTTCAGTGCCTTGTTCTCACAGAAAAAACAAAGCAAAACAGAACCCAAGCAAAGGCCTCCACGCTCACTCCCGCCTCCTCTCCATTCTCCAGTCTCTGCTCCATCTCCTCCTGCCTTCTCTTTGGTCCTTAGTTCCTTCTCGCTCCGCATTACATTGGCCCTCCATGTCTTTGCACATCTGGATCCCCTGGGTGATGCCTCCTACCTGCGTCCTGCTGAAGCTGTCTCTCTCTCCACTTGTCCCCTAGCAGAAGAGCTTACTCCGTGCTGTGTCACTGCTTCAGGAACTTAACCTGTGTACCTGTCACGTTGGCCCTAATCATTTGCATGTCATTCTCTTCCGAGACAAAGCTTATTTATCTGTGAATGACTCAGCTACACGGATTAACTTCTTAGAGAGTATGATTTCCCCCTCTTGTGTTTAGCCTAGGGCAGATGTTAAACGTTTATTTATTGAACAGATTATCTGGTTAATGATCATTTATAACTATATTGAAGAAGAGCATCTTGGTAATTATTTTATTTGCGGTAAGAGGGAGATTCCTTTTAGTGCTGTTGCTACAGCCAGTGTGCTCCCGTATTTTAGGCTCTCAAAGGTCAATCATTTCCTAGTACAGCAATAATAATATTTCTTGGTAACTAAGTTTCCGGAAGAGCCAAGAAGATATACCATCAAGATGGTTCTTAGACCAAAGTGTGAGAATTGTTCTCTCCTTTTCGTGCAGGAGTCAGGAAACCATGAAACAAGCACGCACCCTGCCTTAGCATCTGCGCATCTGCTCATGAACCAGGGGTCTGGGCGACAGACTGCAGCCCATTTAATAACGGTCAGCCTTCAGGTTCCTGTTCTCGTTCTTTACCTGAAAGGTCCTCGTCGGGGGAAAATAGCGTGCAGATTTCCTTTTTTTGTATATGTATTAGATCATAAACAAACAATATATGTAGTTTAAATCCAAAGTCATACTAAAGGCACAGTCATGATTTTCTGCAGTGATTCCACAAAGTCATTTTCCCATAAGATGCACATACGGGAGAAAGCCAACCACCTTTACACAGAAAATAATACGGTTCAGATGGTCGACAGCACTCAGTGGTGACTGAATTATTCATGACTGTTTGTGCTGGGCCTTGATTCCCTGTCGACCGAGTGGGAACGAGGGTGGAACCATCCACACCAGGGCCGCTGGCCAACCAACAACAGGGGGACCGTTTGGTGGCGTCTGAGGCCCCTCATCTCCAGACTCCCTTCACAAAATGGTAAAATGCTGGATGTAGAGACTTAGTTGTTTTAGACAAGCAAATGCTTCACTGTCCTGGAAAACGTACTGTGTCTATTATAGCAATAATGATAGTAACAGCACTACTTTTTTTCCCTATGATATGTGGGTTTTTAAAAAGTTGCCATGTGTTGTACTTCCTTTGAGTCACAGGATTATCTCCATTGAGTTGCAAAAGAAACGGAGGCTTGGAGAGAATTCTGCCCATTCAGGGCTGGGCTAGGAATCCCTGCCTGCTCTCTGTGTGTCCTTTGGGGGGTTCACCGTCTGCTCTCACTGCTGGGTGGTGTATGCATGTGGTTACCCTGCAGGTGATCAGGCCACCGGCATCTCTCTCCAGGGGGCCAGACGAGCCCCTCCCTCTGAGAGAGAGAGAGAGAGGGAGAGGGAGAGGGAGAGGGAGAGGGAGAGGACTCTCTCTAGTGTTTTGTTGCACCTGGGATAGTCCTGTGAAGTCTGGGGAGACTTCCAAACAGCAAGATTTGGCTACCAATCTTGTGACTTTGGGAGAACTAATGAGAACCATGGAGGTGGGTGGGGTGAGATAGTAAAGAACGGGCCTGGATATCTGACTCTGTTTATTCCTCTTACTGCAAAGTCCTGTTTCCTTAATAAAAAAGGTAAAGGATTAGATGTATCTGTGCGCTTTCTTTTCAGCCGAACACCTGATAGTTGTTTGCTACAGAAAATGTTGGTTACATTTTGTTTTGCTTTAATGATGTTCAAAGGGATTATAAATATTTGGCCATAAGTGTGGGAAGAGAGAGATCTTTGGACAAAGGTATTAAATAACTAAACCCCTTCCTTCCTTCCTTCCTTCCTTCCTTCCTTCCTTCCTTCCTTCCTTCCTTCCTTCCTTCTTCCTTCCTCCCTCCCTCCCTCCCTCCCTTCCTTCCTTCCTTCTTCCCTACACCCCTTCCTTTTTTAAAAGAAAACATTTTATTGATTCATTAAATGGCATTAAGACCTGAATATTTCTTGTTGGCATCTGCACACCCTGAAACCTCATCCATGCTCCTAATAGTTCAAACCGATGCCTCCAGCTGTTTGTTCTGGAGTTTTGTTTTCTTTTTTCTGTATCCATTTGATTATCAAATTAACTTCTTCCTTTTTGGTTCTAGGCACAGAATAGATGTTCTGTTCATTTTGATTCAATTTAAAACGAGCATTGAAACCATCCAATCTAGCAAATATTCTAACATGGTTCTTGGAGAACATTTAAAGAGTATTAAATTATATGTACTCAGATATTTTCAAAAGGAGAGTACCAGTCTCTGTTTCCAGAGCTGAGGTGTAGCTCACCTGCCCTCATCTTTCATGGTTTTCTCCATGAAGGTCCTTTATCTTCCCACTCAATTTCAGATGCCCAGTGTCTACTCAGTGTGGGCCCGCAGCACTTCTTGGTTCCTCAGTGATTTTTTTTGATGAATAAATAATCTTCATTTCAGGTGGCATTTTTTGTTTTCAGCCAAGACAAGTCTGCAGCTTCACTATTCTCTGTTTAGTCACAGGTAGTGACATTCCAAATGAACTTAGCCCTTGGAGGTAAGGAGTCAAGTCCCTAAGTCTGTATTATTTCCTCTGTCAGGGTTGACCTGAGGTGAGCACTTGCCAAATGAAGTGCAGCAGGCGAATTTGGCCTCATTTTCTCCGTGACTCTTCATTCTGAAGTATCTGGGCAGCTTGAGGGGTTTGCAGCTTTTACCTCTCTCACCAGTGGCTGTTCATTGAAATCCCATCTGGGGTGAAGCTCTGTTCTGCCAATTTCACAGCAAACTCTCAGCCTGCCCCCTGCGAGTATCACCCACTGAGCTGTTGAGGCCTGAGCTTCTAAAATGGAGGGAGTGCCCGCCCCCCCTGTACCCCCACCCCTGACCCCTAAACCTGCAGATGGGTCCAGAGGCTGCGTACCTTCCGCGAACATTCTATGGCTGTCGGTTCGGGATGGGTGGCGGGCACCTCTGGCTACAACCCTTTCTGGTGGTCCGGGGACCACTCTTTTGTGAAACACTGGCGTGGAGTCAGAAGTTTCTCTTGAATAGAATTCTGTGATGTTTAAAATGGTGGTTTTTCTCAGAGTTGTGAGGCATTCTAAATGGGTTGAACAACTGTGTTATAGGCACGTCTGTAACCTCTCTGACACTGCAGAATCAGAGTGATTTATGCCGCACTGCAGATGAGGTTATGTAATACCTTTTCTGCTGCAGTTCTGTTGGTCTAGTGTATGCCATTCAAACACAGTCTTTATTTATTAAAAACTTCCCTTCCTCAGGTGTGAGAACCAAACAACTTACATTACAATATACTTATTTTTGCTGTTGATTTCTGCATACACAATGTTTATCTCCACTTGATCCCACGTTTTGTATTGGAGAAAAATTTCAGGATATTTAGAGGATACAATCTAGTGTCCCTTTAGTAATGGTCTGGATTTGATGGACTAACGTTGATCGAGAAGTCGGGCGGAGCACTGCATTTTTTTAATTATCCAAAAGAACTTAAGGATTAAGTTCTGCATCAGATGCGTCTGTTAATGCTGATTCTCTGACAGTGAGAATTAGTGGACGGTACACAACGATTTGACGCAAACTTTCATCAATTCCAGCTGTCTGAATGAGCATGCTCCAGCAAGGTCAGGAGAACAAAACACGTGGATCAATACGCAGCAGCCAATGCCACCCCCTTTATTTACTTTTCTTTTTGCAAATGCTTCCTGTATAAGCATTCTTTAGACATGCAATACATTGAAAAGTTGGGAATGACGAGAATTGTTGTGGAACTTGACTTACGAATTTATAGGTCATTAGAATTCTTTAATGCCTTAATCTAACATTTCTTCTTCTTCTTTTTTTTTTTTTTTAGGGACTTTCTCCCTCGGGGGTCAGGCATCGTAACCAGACGGCCTCTTGTACTGCAACTTGTGACTTCCAAAGCAGGTAAGGAATGAGGATATTTGCCCCACGGACCGCATCTCGGGTACCTGCTGCCTCGTTCCTGGGCGCTGGGCTGCAGCCATAGGGATGCTTCTGTGATCGTTTCCCTGTGGGCAGCTGCCCGCATTTCTCTCCAAAGGCCCCCCTCCTTCATTGTTCTTTTAATTCCTTTGATTACACTAACGTGAAAGCCTCATTTGTGTGTAGATTTTTAAATACCTAGAAAACAATATTTTATCATAATTATGTCTAGAAAATAATATCATTGTAATTAAGTAATTCATATAACTGTACAGTACAGCATAACCACTAATACCTCTTGGGTATACTTCCTTCCTGTATCTGTGTGTGTTTGGGAAAATGTTTTGAAGTAACAATTCTCCATCTAATATCTATATGCATACATATGTATGTATGTCTATACCTACATTTTTCTTCATATCTGTATCTACATCTGATGTGCTGTGTGCTTACCCCTCTTAACAGTACACAGTGATAATTTGGTAGGTAAATGAACTTTGTTTTCATTTCTATTTCTTAGCAACTGGTGATGTTGAAATTTTTTTTTTGTTTGTTTGGTATCTACATTTCTTCTCTTGTGGATTGGCTAGAACCAGCCACTTTTCTCAGCTCCGGAGATAAGGCAGTGACTAGGGCGAAGCCCCTGCCCTAAATCTGGTGATTTATAGTCCGGTTATGTCATTTTCTAATGCATAGAAGTTTCACTCGTTATGGTTGTAAAGTACGTTTAACAAAAAAATAAATGCTTACCACCATTTTCTTCCTTTTTGTACTTTTTAGGGCTTTATTTATCTGAAATTAATTTTCATGTATGCCGAAATAATTTTTTTCCTAGTCTGCTTTATCTTTGGTACATTTCTACCGCAATCTATTTCTGAACTTTTTTTGTTTCTATTGAGCCAATACCACAGTTTTACTTTTGAGGGTTATGACTTGCTGTGCCCTATCTCTAAGGGTCATTGTCCTCCCCCCATTACTCTCTCCTGTTTAGGGATTCTTTCTTATTTGTGTGAATTATTTTAAATCTGTAGGTTCATTAGAGAATAACTGATATCTTTAAAATATTTATAATTTTTTCCAGTCCTGGGACCATACTCCATCCTTTCACTTGCCTAAATCTTCTCTGTGTTTCGTAGTAAAATTCTTGATGGTGTTTAAAATAGTGTCCATGCATTTCTAGTTTGGGTACTCACATTTATTTTTTTGTTGCTCTTGTGATGTGCATAGGATTTTTTTCCCCAGTACATTTTCTAATTCCTCATTGCTCTTTCTACTTCTGATATTTTTTAATTAACCTTCTAACTTTACATTTGACAGATGAAAATAGTTTTAATTGCTTCTCTTGGGTATTTTAGTTACATAGTCATTTCATCTGCATTTCTTAATGTATTCAACACATACTTACCACGCACGTCCTGAGATGGCTGAGGAAAGAGACCTGTTGCCCAGAATACGGGTCATCTCCTTTGCGCTGGGGGTTTTATGGTGAGCGCTGACACGGGACTCATTCTCCAGCGTGCGGAGCTTCCAGAAGGTGCTGCACACGCTTCCTCCCTGCGCCGTTTGTCCAGTCTCCCCGCCTTTCATTAACCCCATTAATTAGTCAGGGTCCTACTTCTCGCCTCCCCTCTCTTTCCATGCGCAGTGGGCTAGAAATTCCTCCTGATTCAGGGAGCGCTCATGTTCCCCGCGACCATCCAGGAACCCCCACATGGGGCTTCAGTGCGATAGCGCCCCACTCGCTCCAGTGCCAGCTGAGAACGAGGCTCATTTATTTATTTATTTATTTTTTGCCCTGTGTGAGCTCTCCCATGTATGACTGCAGCCTTGTGCGGATGGAAGGCCGACCAGATGGACAGAAGAAACAAGCTGGGTTGTATGTCACTGCTCACGTGTCCCTGGTGCCATCAGGCACTAGATGGAATCAGTTCCATAAATTCCGTTTCTCTCCCTAGCTTCAGTCATTCAGCCAGTGTTTACTGAGTGACTGCTGTGTCCTGGGCAAACATCCCTTCCCCCGGGAAGCTTATATTCTAGTTGGGGAGAAACCGACGACAAGCAGAGTGAGTAAGCGACATCGACACACAGAGTGCTGGGTGATGAAGAAGGTGAGCCTTCGAGCTGCGCTGCTCTGCGTGCAGGCGGAGGGACATTAGATGGTCCCGGTGCGGGGCTGCGAGTGTGTTTGGAGGTTGACCAGGAGCCTGGCAGCACTGCAGGTGGAGTGAGCGCAGAGGGAAGCGGGAGACAGGTATGCTGGAACCGGAAAAAGGCGGCTTGGGTATGGCCTTGTGGGCTAGGGACCTTGAAAGAGAGCCTGGTAAAAGGATTAGGGCCTTGAAGTAGATGCCACGGAATGTAAGAGAAAGAAGGGATAGAGTGATTCCAGGATTGGAGGAGGTCAGGATGATTCCTTTACTCGTGGGGATGAAGGGACGCCCCTTCTGTAACTTTCTGTATTAAAGGAAACGTGGGGGGACCACAGGTAAATCTGTCCTTAGTGATGGAGTGGACAGATTCCTCACTCGGTGATGTTATTTCTCTGGGAAGTCGGAGATGAGCTATTTGCTAATAATGAACATTTTATCTTCTTAATTCCACATCTGTCACTCCTCTTTAACATCTTGTCACACTGCCAGGACTTTCAGAATCATGCTTTGCTCTTTGTTGCCAGGCTAGTGTCTCTTGGGTTAAATTATGCATGTAATAGTTACTGTTTATTTTTCCTGGTGAAACAAACCTTTAACCCTTCCTAACCTTTAAAAGATTTTAAAGCCTAGTAAATAGATACATAATATTGTTGAGTACCACTTCGGCATTTTAAAAAAAGATTTTATTTATTTATTTTTAGACAGAGGGGAAGGGAAGGAGAGAAACATCAGTGTGTGGTTGCCTCTTGTGCGCCCCTTACTGAGGACCTGGGCCACAACCCAGGCATGTGCCCTGAACGGGAATCAGACCCGCGAGCCTTTGGTTCGCAGGCTGGCACCCAATGCACTGAGCCACACCAGCCAGGGTCCATCTTGGCATTTATGGAAATGATCATTTAAGAAACTCTTTGTCTTGACCACCCTTACAGGTGTAGATCTCTTGTTTAAGCACCCCTGTGTTTCTAAGTTACACTTGACTATAGTAACTTGTTCTTTCACTGGCCTGTTAATGTGATTCCCCTAATTTATCTAGGTTATTTACATTGCTTTCTCTGTCTATATCTCTAACTATGGTTGTTGGGTTATCAAATAAAAGCAATGCTGGTGAGCATAAAATAGACAGACTCTGTCTCTTTTGACTTTCTTCTCTTAGCTTTTAAAACTCTCAAAAATCCAGGGATGCATCTTAGTTTCTGTTTCCAATGGAAGAGGGCGACTAGTCTGGCTTTTTCCAAAGGGTTATGTCTCAGCATCAGGGGTTTAGAGACAGCAGCCCGGCAGGGGGAGCCCGGGCGGGGTGGACCTGAGCTGTGGTTGCACCCAGTCCAGCGACATGGGATGTCCCAGCCCATAGGGACTGTTCACAGCCGTGTGGACACTCAGTGTTCCGATGCAGAGGTTTTCCTGCCCAAAGCCTAGACACTCTTATAAAAGGATTGCCAGTCACAGGGCAGTCACTCCGGAGTCAGCGATGATGAGTGGCTGCCATTTCTTTTGGTTATTAATTATGTATCAGAATCATGTGCTTTGAAGGTATTTTCATTTACACTTTATAAGCATCTTCTGAGATAGGTATTATGATTCCCATTTTAGAAGGAGAGCCTCAGCAAGGTTAAGTGACTTGTCCAAGGCCACGCCTTTGTAGGAGTGAGGACTGTTACTGGTAACTTTCTCACACGGTTAACGCTGCATTTTTAAAATAGGAAACTCAAACTGCTCGCTGTATACTTGCAAGATACGCTCTATATTTTATGTTTCTTATGGGAATGGATTATAAACATGTGACTAGTGAACATGGAAATGGGTTAATTTATAATTATCTAATTTCTAACATCATGTCCAGTCAGTCATACTTAACTGCTTTTCTCCACCCACTGCTGTTTTAGTGGCTAAACCAAGTCAGAAAATCACTAACAGGCCCTACGGCTTTGTTGCCGATACTTTGCTTTAGGACATTTAGTACTTGGTGCAGGAGAGCATTACCACACAGGGCTGTAAGGGAGGTGAGAAGAATCACCACCTCTGTTTTACTAATGAAGGTGAGATGTGACCCAGCGAGGGGATTCTGAAGGTGCAGCTCAGGGCACAAGAGCTGGGACAAAGCAGTGCTGAGGTGTCGGGTAAGGACTGCAGTGTCAAAAGCAAGGGAATAGGTGGAGGGCCTTTACGATCCAATGGCGCACCTGTCGTCCCATCTCCGTGTTCAGTGACACCCTGGTGGCAACTTGAAGTCAGTCACGGTGGGAGTGTTCACACCACGGAAACTGGGAAATGCTGCAAAGCTGGGCTCTCCACCCCTTGGGCTGCCAGCCCTTCAGAAGGTAGCAGCAGCCCCTGGCTTCCTTGTGCTTCGCACCTGACCTCCCTGTCTGCCGGCTGAATGACGTGTCAGCCTGCAAGAGCAAGTATGACTGAGTGCATTAGTTCTGGTGACCCCTGAGCATGTTGACAGTGTCACCGCTTTAAGAAGCGACCCATTGGGAATTTGATATGCCCCCTTCCTCCCCAGAAGGAGAAGTGGTTTTTTAAGACATCAGAGTCCAAGTCACTGTTTGCATTAAAAGTTACCATTAAGGACTCACAAAAGTAAAGCCTGGAGGCCGTGGGGTAGGACAAATGGTTTTGTCTGCTGGAGAACTTTCCTACGTTAGCATGTTTCCCTAAACGCTGTTTTATGGCCTTGCTCTCCTTCATGTCAATGACAGCAGTGTAAGAACCGAAGACATTAAAAGTCAGAAATTGCAAAATGGGTAAATTGGAGGTAATTGTTCAAATGACAGAAATTTTCTTTCGTGAAAGCTTTCCTTGCTGCTTCCTTCTTTCGTGCACGTCAAATATACTATTAATTCATCAACATTTGATATCCCACATTTGGGTTGCACTGACTGCACCACGTATCATGTGTCCGTGTTTTAAAGGTTACGCATGACTTGAATTGATTAGAGAATTGTTACCACTCAGGGCTCCTTGGTGGGAGTTGCTGTAAGTGGCCATTTAATGAAGATGCTCAGGGTCACAGGACCTGCTTTGGAGGCACCAGGTGCCTCCCAAGTTGGGGCAGAGACGGGGCTGTGGTGACAGGGCTGCGGCAGTGGGTCTGAGGAGCGGCCAGGCTGGGGAAGGTGGTGAGTCTCCGGGTTCTGAGCATGGGGCTGCACTGCGGGCTACGCCTTCAGGCCGGCGTGAAGGGCCCTGTGAGACCTGGTGGGAAGGAGCAGACGGCCTGGGAGGAGGTTGCTTCCTCCTGTAGCAGTCAGGGGACTTCTAGAGAAAAACGTCACCTTATCACAGGTGAGATTTCATTAGACTTTAAATCCTGATTTGTGGACGATGGCTGAGACTTCTTTTCTGCTTTCATAAGTTAGACTGAGACACTTATCAGTGAAAAACCGTTGTCTTATTTTGAATAACAACATTGGAAATATTTTAAAACTACATATCTCATTTTGTTTTACATATCTGAATTTAATTAAAATTGATATTTCAGTATGATAGTCTGTTTTTGCAGAGGACTAAATGTTTCTTTTCTTTTCATTGTTACAAGTTAACCTCATGGCGAAAAACCAATGTGATGCTGAAAACATTCTTTCTTAACCACAGCTGTGACCTTGTTCTGCTCCTGATTGCTCTCCACCCACGGCCGGCTACCACACCAAGCGCAGATTCCTAGTGCAGAGTCCCCCGAATGTAGTTATTTAGGAACGTCCGTGTGCATAAGAGTCCCGAGGATCCCTGGGCATCCCCTGCAGAAGCTGTGATCCTGTAGGTCTGCGGTCGGGCCCAGGGCGCTGCCTTTGGGAGAGCTACTGCCAGATGAAGGGTTCTTTAAAGCTGTGGAGCTTTGGGTCACACGGTGAGGCGCATCCTTAGCCAATTCATCCATTCCTCTCACTGTTTCCTTTCC
Organism: Macrotus californicus; assembly: GCA_007922815.1. Taxonomy (NCBI): domain Eukaryota; kingdom Metazoa; phylum Chordata; class Mammalia; order Chiroptera; family Phyllostomidae; genus Macrotus; species Macrotus californicus. The sequence continues at coordinate 29,109 of VMDR010003651.1, forward strand.
TCCTTCTAGATTCCTTTTCTTTTTCTTTTTATAGGCTCCTTTAGTTGAGAAATTACCTATCGTTTAAAAAAAATTGTCTAAGTGTTTGCTCAGGGAGCCTTCAAACAGGTCTGAGCTTCAACTGCCGCGGGCAGAGTCATTCAGGGCTGGAATGTGTTCCCTGCTGCGCTCTAGGCACCCAGCATGGACGCCCCCACAGCTGGCCCTGGCGTTTCAAGAGCCCGAGAATCCCGCCCCCCGTTTTATTTAGATATAAGTAGCGCATAACACTGTGTAAGTTTAAGGTACACAGTGCAATGATTTGATGTATGTGTGTCCGAGGGTCTTCACAGACTGGCAGAGGCTGACATTCCAGTAGCACCTCGTTTTGTTGTTACACAACCCACATACCTCCCAGGCCGAGGGAAAACCATCCAGGTGAAGCCCTTGTACCAGCCGGCGCATATCTGCTCATCTCTCAGACCTGGGTTCCCCTCCTTGATTTCCAGTAGGTTCCAGGAATCCCCATAGACCCCTTAGAATGTCACATGGCTATCAAGCGCATAGTTTCAATTCAGGAAAGTGTAACCAGCAACACTACGTTGGAATATATGAGGTGGGGGATTGGGACAGTGAGTTGTTGGGGTTTCCAGGAAGTTTGGGAGGGTCACCAGCACAGAAGGGATCCATCTTTCTGGGGGACGAATGGGGTTATGATTCCTTGATTACACAATGTAATTAACTGAACTTCCAAAGGTCCTGGATAGGACAACTTTCTTGTTTAATGGACAGAGATGTAGAGGCTGTGTACGTGTCTTAAGGTAAGACCTTGTCCAAATATTCCCACATTTATAGCCTATTTCATTGGGAGGTCAAATAGTTTTTGTCTTTTAGGATTCTTATAAAATTTGTGTCTGAGGGGGGAAAAGGTAGTTTGTGCCGTCTGCAACTCTGATCCGGGCTGCTGTGAATCCGGCATTTGTTTGTCGGGTCACTGCCCCTTTAATACACACATAACTCAGGAAATCCAGCTTGTCTCTCTTTTATGCCCTTCCTTCCTTCCTTCCTTCCTTCCTTCCTTCCTTCTATCTTTTCTTTTTCTTTCAACAACATTCTGAAACTGTAATATTTACCACTTTTCTTTTGTTGCTATTTTTTCTTAGCTTAAAGATTGATCACACATTTATTAATAGACTTAGAATTTCTAGTTGCTCAGTCATGGACCTTCCAAAATGAAGTCCAGAGCAATTTTTGCCCAACTTTGGAAATTCTGAGAAAAGTTGAAGAGCTATTATTCTAAACAAGCATGAGCCAAATTTTATTTCTTCACAGCTAGATGACTGCCCTTCAACACCGCATGCCTTTCTGTTTAGGAGGGAAGTGGCTGAATTAAAGGTATTATAGTTCTCCTCAAAGAAAATGAAGAAACACTATTCTCAATAGAATTACTATTCCTGATTGTGAGGTTAAGATGACTTGAGTTGCTGGTAATTTGTCTCTATGTTTTTTTTTTTTTTTTTTGAGAAGGTATTGATCTTGTATCTGCTTTGAGTTTCCAGTCCCCAAATGACAGTCCTTTGACCTTAGACCCCTTTGGTTTATCTAATGTCTGCTCCGGAATTGTGTCCGCTTAAAGCGGTGGGGTGGAAAGGAGATAGCAATTCCTTAATTTTGGGACTTCTCTTTCTTCTACCTACCTCCGCACTCCCATTTAAAAAAAAAGGAGATGTCTTATAAAAACTGATACCGAAGAGGATGAAAAGATAAGCTGTAGAGTTGTTAATGTCTATTTAGATTGGAGCGGAGAAGATGTGATTTTTATTGTAAGAAAATGAATAGCCTTGTTTCACATCATGACCATGGCTATAGTCAACTAACAGTCACCACTTACCTACCCCTTCCTCTCTCATCGGTTCCCCTTGGGCTTCTAACAACAGAATTGTAGATCACAGGTGTCGGGTGAGTGGGAATGGTCTGAAGTGCAGTTCTCTGCCTTCTCCCCCTTCGTGGGGCAGGCCTCATCTTTCCCACGGGCTGCAGCCCGCATCCCGCATCCTCATTCTCCATGAAACCTTGACGTCTGTACCCGCTTGACTAGCACGGCAGGATGGGTTTTATCTCATCGGTTGAATGCTGTTGCCTGCGAAGTTGAGAAACTGGTTTTTCTGTTATACGAACAGACCGTAGTTGAGCTACTCTGCTGGCTTACAAGGTTATTCATTAACCAAAGGTGCTTATTTTATAAAGGGCCCTAAATTCACGTTAAGTAGTTTTCAAGTGATTATGCTTGTTTAATATTAACAATCTCCTGCAAGCCTGCTGGCATTTCTTCTCATTGTTTTCCCAAAGTGTATGTGTTGGGTTGATCTTTGTCCTCATGTTTTTGCATTCATTCATTCATTCATTCATTCATTCACTCACTCATCAGATTTTGAATGGCCACAGAGTGCCACACAACAGAGAAGTTACCAGTTCGTGTTTCACTTACAGCAGACGCTGTTTTTCAACCTGTGTTCCTATCACTCTCACTTTGTCTAATGTCTAAAAAGACCTATTTTTTAACCTCTACATAAGTAACAGACCTGGATGGAACTGCCTCTCTCACTTAACTTCAGTTTTTATGGTTCTGTTAGATAGGAATTTGGGGTCATGCGATACTTTCCAAGTAATGTGATTTATGAACCACATGTCAAAAGCAATTTGACAGTCTCTGTCCTTTGGAAGGCCTCAAATTTAAGACATGTCGATTGTGATTTTTCATTTTACATATCCATGTGCCCTTGGCCCTCTCATTCCTCATCAAACCCCCTTTTTCTCAACATACATCCTATATCTAACTCTTCATCATTGTATTATTTTAACGTCCCGTTTTCCATGTATGTGCCTGCCAATGTCCGAATGAGGCTCTGGTAGGCTTTTGTCGACCAAGAGTAGGTGCAGGATTCAACATAAACGTGGACACACTTAAATGTAATGCAGGCCTGTTTTGATTTACCAGGTAGGTATAATTCTTGAGATATCTAAATTGTTGCTAGTCTTTTAAGTAAATTTTGAAATTATTTTGTGTCTATGTCAGTGAGATTGTTAAATTTGGGTCTTCCTAAAAGTAAACGCAGAAAGAATACTTCCTCCACAGTTTATGGAGCACCTTCTCTCTTCTCAGGTAAAAGCTATTTCTTTAGGTCAGTGAGGGTCGCACAAATATCAGCATGCAATGACACCCATCAGAAGGGAGCCCTAAGCACCAGGGAACAGGCGCCTCTTACTCTGATGGCACAGCGCGGTGGTCGATGGGTGGGGTTTGTGGTTCCTGTGGGGCGAGGCGCAGCATTTGGACTGAGGCTTCATTTCTTTGTGGCTCTAGCCTTGTCCTCAGCTGCAAAAGAATTGTCATTGATAGCCCGTGTGTGGGTGTGTGCGCATGCGCGAGAGCGCGCATGCTCCGTACTATTTTTAAATTAATTTCATTAGTGCGGGCTTTGTTGTACTTTGGGGAAAGGGATGTGCGCTCGCCATCAGGACTTCTAGTTTGACTGGACTTAGATATTTTAAAAAGTGTTTTTAATTTCATGATAACAGGCTGAGAAAAATCAGTATTTCACAGCAAATATTGGAGCTCTTTTATTTGACTTTACTGTCAAAGGCTGATCAATAATAATTTTAAGTATATTAATAACAATAACTACTTAGTATTTATGTAGAATTTCAAGATTTATTGAAGATAAAATAAATAAGTGGTCCCAACATGCTATGTCTATATTCATTGTTACTCCTTATGTTCTCACATCTCCCAGGGGCCTGAAGTTTTGTGTCCTCTTAGCACCTTGAAAGCCTTTCTACGAGCCTCTGATAAGCTCATTCACACTCAGATACAAGTCACTGATGCAGTCTCAAGTGTTAGTATCCCAAAGGTCTTTGCATTTTAACAGCCACAAGTGAAAAGCCTTACATTATAGAAATTAGTCTGTACTAGTGGAGTTTTCTTGTGTGAGGGTGGGGAGTTGTTTGTTTTTAACTCATAGGAGCTTTTTCAGGTTCTAAAAACTACACCCCTTAGGTGTCTACAGCTCCCCTTCTGCCCGAGGTTAGCCCCTTAAGGTAATTCCATCTTCAGTAAATTCAGAGCGCTTTATAAATTATTTCTAATCTTTAAAGCACTCTACTTGCAGCAAACAGACAGCATTTCAATCTGTTTGACAGCTGCTAAAACAAATGTGACATTTTAGGGAAGTAAATTAAATAACATATTTGAAGACACTTGGAAAAATGTTAAGGTGTTACACAAGCAAATTTTTATTGGTGAGTTGCTTCAGACCTGACAGTTTAAGCAGTCTCCCTAAATTTTTAATCAGGGTGCTAATTTATAATGGATAAGGAAAGTAGGAGAAATTTACACTGAGATGTTGTAAGGATGAGCTGGGCGAAGAATTCTGGTATTTCTTTATTCGAGTGCCCAAGTTAAACTGTGCTTTTGATTTTTTAGGGCTCTGGGTGTTTAGGCGTGGAAGGGTAACAGGATAGGCTGTCCAATGCCCAAAGCCAAGGTGACAGTGTCCATGTTATATTAAGTTCACATCTGAATGAGCTTCTCATTGATGTGGTCGCCTCTGGAGAGGAAACGGAAGGCAGCTCTTCACTGATAACATGGGTAATTGAAAGAGGTGGTGTCCAGGGAAGCAACCCTAGGGTTCCTGGTTCTGCAGGGAGCCCCGTCTACAGACACTTCCTCCAACAGATGAGTTTCCTGGAGGAGCCGGAGTCCTCAAAGCTAACCTGCCCCAAACACCGAGCGACTCCTGTGCTTGAAGCGGCATCCAGGGAGAGGAAGTACTAGGGTCAAGATTCGTCAACTACAGCTCAATTATGAAAACCGTTCTACTTCCTAGTATTCAGGCATTCAAGAGTTCTGAAAAAACACGGTATTATGCGACTTCCTCAATTATGTAATTTGTTTAGAGTAGATTGGTTAGGAAGTAAAACTACAGCTACCTTCCTTAGATTTTATCTGATTTTTATCTTAAAGAGAATATTCTTACCTACTATGTTTTTTTTTTTTTACCAGAGAAAAGCATTAAAGTTACTAAAAATCCCAAATCATTTTATTTTTTTAATTATGAGGTGACCTTAAGAATTTACTGATTTCATGAAATAAATAGCCGCCCCGTTTGTAAAATGTTAACATGGAAAATTGTGGAATAGATTTTAAGTATTGTAAAATATTGCTAGTTGTACCAGGAATAGAAGCAGCACATTGTCCCACCAACAGTTAATCTAGTTTTAGCTGAAGGTGTGATCAGCAATGTTAGACATGGGTTCTGCATCCAGGGACCGGGACCCATAGTTCATCGGTGGCGGCGGGGTGCAGAGTGGAGCTGACCGCGTAGGCAGAGGAGGGGCGGCGACTAAGCTCATGAAAAGATGCTCAACATCCCTAGTCGATAGAGAAATGTCAATTCCAGCCAGGAGAAGATGTCATCACATACCTACTGGAGGGTCGGTCTGACATGAAGAAGACTGAGCACACAGGGTGCTGCCTAGGGAGGGCGTGGAGGAATGGGGCTCTCATCCATGGGTGGTGTCTGGCAGGAAATGGGGCCACCACTTTGGAAAACTGCTTGCAGATGGGACTTTCCAGCTTCCTAGACTGTGTCTTCTCTTGAGAAAAGAGCTTCAGCGCAGGTGCCACCCCTTGTCCAGATCTCCAGCACTCTCCTTCCCTCCGTTATTTGTGTCTTTCCTTAGGTCCCACAGCGCCTGGCACAGGTTTCTCTAATAACACCCGCCACATCGATCCTTAACTTGGTGTTTGGCTGGCTGTCTTGTCTCATGACCAGTGAGCTTCTTGAGGGCAGAGGCCCCCGTGCTTTGTGCCCAGCACCGACAGGTGGCTCCTGTGAATTGGTAGCCATTTGTTTAAACGCCCTTGAAGGAATGAGTGGGTCCCTCTCCATCCCCCGCCAAATGCTGAATTTGAGGACTTGTGAGATCCTACCCAGCACCAACTGAGTGGGTGGAAATAACAGTGGAAGTTTGTATTCCATGAAAATCTAATGACACAAAATTTGTACTTGGAACTTCAGTGAATAGACTGGTAAATTCCCTGGCTGGTGAAGAGGGAGTTATGTTGTAATGTGACTCCTCAGATAACTTCCTCAGTTGCTTCTTTGCTGCCTTTGAAAGCAAAAGACTTTCTGCAGCTGGAAGAGTGATACGTCTCTGCATCTTCAAATTATGATTCTTTTCTCTGAGGGAGCGACAGTTTCCTTTTCTCATCATTAATAGGACTGATTTCACTGCCAACACGTGAATAAAACACCCCCCTTCTTACTCTGTTTTAGTCTCTCCCTCAGAGAGGCAGTTATTATGGCTCTTGGTAAAAGATGGCTGATTACTATAGACATTGACGTAATAATTATTTTTTTTTTGTAGCGAAGGAATTCAGGGCTTTAAAACATTCACGTTCCCACCAAATACAAATGGCCATATTAGAGACAGTCTCTCTTATAATTTGTATTAGATACAGATATCTGTACTTAGGCCCTCCTGGTTCCGGAAGATGCATTTCTTCCAAACACCGTATGCTAGTGGAAGGTGATATTTGCAATTATCTGTAGCTCACAAACTTCACTGTTATGTTTCCCTCTGTAATTAAATACCATATTTACATATTGTAATTATCATAATTATTTGTGGTTTTAGATGTTTAGGCAAATTATCTCGCTTTCCATGATACCAGCTACCTGAGCTTTAAAGAGATAAGAGCTTTAGGAAAGCACTCAGTGTACCGATGCTCAATTCTTTATTTTTAATCACAATACCTTTCTGCTTCCTCTTTGTTCCTCAAATGTAACTAGAGGAACCCTAACAGCCAGGAGTGACATCAACAAGGTGTGGCTTTGAAAGAAATACCTTCGGAATCAAAAGCACCGAATCCCTGTTAAGCTTCTGTCTCCGTTTTCTACAGGAAAGCAGGGGCTGAGGGTTGAGCTTCCTCACTTTTCATGTCTCGGTTTGTCAGGGAAGCAGCGGAAGTCTGGCATCTCAGACTGCGCGCAGTCCCCGTGGGCTCTCCGGACACGTAGCTCAGAGGGATGGCTGCCTCTCGCGTTTTAGACCTTGACCCGCACTGAATGCACTGAGATCACAGCAGTTGGGGGGCGGGGATGTGTTGTTATTGGTTCACACTGAACTTGCAGCCCACTGGAACTGCCAGGTCTTTCTTCTTTTTTGCGCTCTGCCTGGGCCTTCTGCTTATTGACTGAAGTGCAGGACTTGACGTTTATCATGACAGTAACTTTCTTTTTTCCAGTTCCACTGATGGTTCCAGCCTGTTGAGATAGCTTTGGATCCTGATTCTCTTTTCCGACTTGTTCACGGTCCCGCCTCTGCGGATGTGATAAGCTTACCAGTGAGGGCATGGGGACAGGGCTTGTCAGAACAGGCTCTGGGACCTTCTGAAGGAGCAGAAGGACCTCGCTCCCCCTCACATATTTCTTAACCTCCTTTGACTTCTAGGTGCCCAGTGTTATTCCTTGGTGACAAAGATGGAAAATGAAATCCTTTTAATATAGCAAAGTGACTACCAACCCTAGTGCTCTTAGTCACTTTGCTGCTTAGTGTTCTCACGGTTGGAATGCCCCCGCTGGGGGCAGTGACTTTCTTTATATCTGATCAGCTTCCATCTCAATTAGCACGCTTGCTCATTCCTACAAGGCGGAGTTTAGCCCTCGGGGATGAATCCAGAAAGTTCTGAATCATGCCAATGGGAACCATCACCAGAAGATGGATGATTTTTAGCGAAAACATTTTCATTCTGTGGCCCTTCCAGTAGGACAAGTTGAACTGAGGAAACTGGGGCGACAGTTTGTTATGCAATTTTTCCTGCGATAGCTAAAAATATGTTCTCGGCAGAGAATTAATGAATTACAGAGACCTGATGCTAAGCAGTTCTCTTTTCATTCGGGATACGCAGCTCACTAACACAATGTCGCCACAATTTGAAGGCAGAGAAGTTCTGTTCGATGAACTTAAGTGGATAGTCTCTCTTTAAAGACCTGGCTCAGCATGTTAAAATAAAAAAAAAATTGAAGTTCTTAATATGGATAGCATTGCCATAATAGCAGCCTTCATCCTTCAGTTCCAGATGGGGGGCTCTGAGCTCCTCCCCTGCTGCGGATCAGGGAGCTGCTGGGGAAGTGTTGTTTTCTAGCCAGGGAGTAGTCACCACAAAAGCACAGTCTGCATGAATGTTGGTTAATGGACTGCTTACTGGCAGGGAGGCTACGCACAGCTGTACTTTAGAAAATGTGACAAATTCCCATTTATAAAACATGATAAAATCCGATCATTTCCCAAAGAATATGATTTTCTAAAATGAGATGCTGACTTTCAGCATCACACAGAGCAATTAGAAAAGAACTCATTTCTCCCCCAATGTATGCCGCCTGCATCGTACGTTTCAGGCTCTGGGGAAGACACAGAGGAGTCCGAGATGAATATGAGATAATGATGGACCAGCAGGAACGCACAGAGCAGGAGGAGAGTCAGAGATTTAAGTGGCCCAGTGTGGCCGACGGAATGATAAAGCTGCTGTAACCACAGCGATAACCACAGCTGTCTATGGACTATGAGATGGCAGAAGAGAGACACCCAACCTAATAGTGAGGGGCGAGAGTAGCATCAAAGGAGAATTTTCTGTCGGAGAGATGCTCGCACTGAATCTCAGGGAGCCAGGGGAAGGGGCGTGTGTCTGCATTTTTTGCATGCATGCATATGGATGTTTTTGTGGAAGAACCCAGAAAAAGGGTGGGATGTTCTTGGAAGTGAGTTGGAGCAAAAGCCTGGAGGTGAGAAACACAGGGAGGTGGCCAGCGTCTGCAATGTTTCTGTGAGTGGGAGATGGGGTGGAAATGATGGAAAGGGTTTAGAATGGAGCCAAGATATTTCTAGAAAGCAAGTAGCCAAAATCACGAGTTACACAAGCGCCCGTGGCTGTGGGACTTATGATTGGGCGACACCGCAGATGTATGCTGGGACAGGTAGAGATGAGCACCTTTTCTCCCTGCAGTTATTTCTTCTGCATCCTGCTTCAATGTTCACGGTGTAGATGGACGGCTCTGAAGCACAAAAAATCCACTACATCTTAAAATAATGTTTAAAAGGGATCCAGTAATATACACACAATTGTTAAAGAATAATAAAGGTGAGCTCATATACATTAAACATTTTAAGGGTAAATCTTGATTTGATTAGCTTTTATGGGATTCTATTATTCTAATTTTATTTAGGAGGAAACTAGGGTACAGTGAGGTTACAGTTTAGCTGGGGTAGCAATTATTTTCCAGGATACTGTGGGTATTATCAGGGATCAATGTGTGTTAATTTATGTCCCGACTTACGCAGCGAATATGTCCTAAGAATGCGTCTATACAATAAGTTTTGGGTTCAAGCTATTTTAAGTGTGATTGATGAAAAGATTTTTGGGAAAATGTACAATTACCTTCCAGATCCCTTTGGCCGTGAGTGTGAACTTTGTATGTAATTCAGGAGCTGCATTCCACAACCAGCTTTTAAGGTCAGGCTGTGTTAGAGTCAGAGTCACTATCAGGACCACAAAGTGCAGTTTTACATGCACACACGTGGGGTTGTGCACACAGCCATCGTGTCTTCTAACTTCGCTGGTCAGTGTTGATCACTTTAATTTCTTCTAATTCTTTCTTTGAGGATGTTACCAGAGAAGAATCCAGTCGCTGTTTTTGGAATTTAGTTTGTTTTCTATGCAGGCTCTTCCTCGCCAACAGAAATCAAATGAAGTGCATGTCGGATTCCAGCCCCTACCTTTATGTTGATCACTTAAGAAACTGTAGCAGTCCTTAACAATAGGCTACATGTTTACATTCCCCGTGAGGAAGGGGCACTGCTCCATGTTGCCTGTGCCACCTCGCATGTAACATTCACCCACACGCAGGGGTGCATTCTGTGACTCCCCTCGGCCCATGCTTCAGTCCAGTCGCTGTACGGATGTTTTTCTGATTGGATTTTTGTTGTTATTTGCTCGGCTGGTTTATCCCCGATTCCCTTTTTTGCTTTTCCACTCTGGTGGTTTTGTTATCATTTGTTTGTAGTTTTAAATGTTCTCTGTCCTCTTCCTGGCTTTTCCCTCAAGTCTGTCTACCTTCCTAAATCTAGCTCAGACTCAGCCCTTTCCACAAATCCTTTCCAGAGCACCCCAGCCTGAAAGCCTCCATCTTTGCTAAATCCACAAGCTCCAAGGCACACCTTTCAGGTGTCACTCACTCACGATGCTGTTTTCTGTCATGACATCTCACTGAAATCTCTTAGTTCTTCAAGCTGGGGAATTATAGCTAACACTTCGTGTCCCCTAGGGTAGCAGCTCCTTCATAAGGAGTGGACTTTGTATGGCCAGAAAACTCCCCGTTGAAAGGACATCGTGTGTCACTGGACGGGAAGCAGCCTCGGTTCTGTAACCTAAGAAGCACAATGTGTAATTGAAGGCTGGCTTACCAAGGGACTCAGAAACCTTATCACCAAGGCCAGGATAGATTTTGGGAGACTGAAAATATCATATTTTTTGTGGTATTAAATGTCACACTAGAAATGAAGCCCAGAGAGCCATAACATGTTCTTGCGCGACTTATCCTGAGCTGTTTATCTGTAAGAGATTAGACCATGAGAGGAGATGGGTAGCAGAAAGACCCTAAAGTGATCTGCTCAGAAAGATTTTCCTCTGTAGCGTTGATTCATCCTGAATGAGGAAAAGCTAGGTGTTCTAAAATACCGAAGGAGACATGCAAAGCCTCATGAGTCTTTGAAAAGTAGTGACTATTAGTTCAGCTTTTATTTGGAATTACTCCTTCCTTTTTCCATTCACTCTTTCAGTTATTCCTGAATCCTTGAGGGGTGTTAAGTCGAAGAGGTAGAAGAGACAGTCCCTGCATCTAAGCATGGGGGCTGAGACACATACACAAACAGTTACTACGTTCTGGAAGGTGTATTTATGTTGTTTGACTAGTCTTCAACGTGTTACTTTGTATAGAGAATCTCTAAGAGTCTTTCTCCTTGTAAAATCACATGAATAGTGTTTTCACAGAGCCCTAAGAAATCCAGAGAAAAAAGCATTCTTCACAGTGGAGTGGTCAAAGAAGTTTAGTGGGAATGACACCTGTGTGGGGCCTTGTGGGCGCCCTCTTGATAGGCAGCGGTTATCATCACGGCAATGAACGAAGGAAACAGGCCATTTGTTGAGTTTTAGCTCTGCACGCAGCAGTGCACCAGGTGCTTTAAGCACAGATTTTGGTGAGGAGGGCAGAGCAGAGTTACTATGAACACCCTGAAATTATACCAAAAATTCTGTGTGTATAATTACGAATTTGTACATTTTCATGGAGAAAGGTTCCAGGCCATGGCAGAGAAAGTAGCCCAAGTGACCCCTGCACTTGGACTTGGAGAAATGCCCACATTGGCAGGAGTGGAGGAGGGCCATGGAAAGAAGGAACCGTTGAGAATGAAGAAGGAAGGGAGAGCTGGAAGGGGTGAGAAGCAGCCGGTGTGGGGTGTCCGCAGATTGTCCACGGGAGCCGGAATATCCGGATTTAGTCAGTCCTGGACTGCCGACTGCTAGCTGTGTGGCCTCAGGCAACTTATTCAACCTCTCTGAAACCAAGACCTCTGCTTTCTCCTTTAGCTGTGCGGTGCTTACTTAAAATTTCTTTGGCTATTTTTAAAATTAAGGGCTTACTGTGTGCTGGATGCGTTCACTCATTTGCTCTTTGCTCTAATACCAGTTTGTTGAGCCAGTACAACTAGTCACCAGGAGAACTTTGGTGACAGCCGCAGACAGGCAAGCTCTTGCCATCAGCAGCCCGTGAAAGAGACGTGCCCCATTCACAGAAGAGGGAGCCGAGGCCTGGGGAAGTTCAGTGACTTTCCAAGCCACATGGTGACGAAATGGCGGCACCTTCCCGACTCGGATCTGACGTCACAGGCTCCATCACCCTGTTTTTGACTATGGGACACCGTAGGGGTGTGAACCTTAACAAGGGAAGCCTACTTCCCTTCGGGGGGTGATTATAGGGGTTTCCTGGTTGAGGGAAGAAGGCTGCAGGCCTTTTGGAGGGGCTCTTCTAATGCCAGGGAACTAAGAGGGTTATCAAGGCAGAGGGCGTATTTGCAGATTACCTTGCAGTAAGATGACCTCTGAGGGAGCAGGCACTACATGGTGTTGGGACGGTATTTTTCTCCGTGGCCCGTGAGTGGGGTTTCAGGCTCGAGGACCCTCCAAACCGAGTGCGCTTGTTTTCCAAGCAAGGTGATTTATAGCTCGTGTGTTTTTCACTGATTGCCCTTTTTCCAACTCCTGTAATTTTATCTATTTTGAAAAAGTGATCGATTACCTCCTTGGTTTGAGCCCCCTTTAAAGGAGGTAAGCATCTTTGTGAGCTTTCTATTAAGTTCCTATTGAGATAATGGGCGACCATTGTAGCTAAGCATCAATTTACGTGCAAATTGAGTTGAAAAAACCATAGTACTGAGTGTCAGATCAGAACTTTATTATTACCATTTTTATAGGTGCATTTCTGTTAGTATCGTTTAAACTGACCACCTAACACAGTGTGCTTTGCTAAGCGATGGATGTTCTTACAAAAATCCCCTGGGGTTAAAAACAAAAATCACTTCAGGGAGACCTCAGAATATTTTAAATGTATGCTAATTGATCTGTTCTACTAATTGAGTTTTATTCATGCTGGAACAATTTTTAGTTTTCCTTCTCTTCTCCCTCTTTTTTAAAAAAAATTTTGAAGAAATGGTTGAATTTCTGAGCCATAGAGTAATTGTGGCATCTTCTCAGAGGAAGTTACTTTGCATTGTAGTAATGTGGTGCAGTCAGCTGTAAATAGCACGCTCAAAAATTCTCATGTATTCAAGATAAAATCCGTATTTGTTCAGACTTCTGTTGCAGATGTACGTAACTTCTCATTACCAAGCTATACTGTACTGACTAGTTAGATGGTGCTTGGACCGTGGGTAATAAATACAGTCTCTTTGATTGGCCCTCAACAACACGAGCGAACTGTTCTAATGAAACAGTTTAGAGAAGATGCGCCTCCCAGCTGTAAAAATCTGTCTCTTATTAAAATTTAATGCATTTTTCAGAGCAGGCTTTCAGGGGGAAATGCCCATGCTTTCAGCTAAACGTGCTCTGCACACGTAAATGTGTGCAGATGTGCAGACTTGGGCCAGAGGAGGAAACCTTTTCCGAGTAACAGTGCAAAGGATGCTGTAGATAAAGACTCAGGCAGCGGATTACTTTGTAGAAAGTAACAAGCTGATTCTAACATTCACAGGAAGCGCAAAGGACCCAGAATAGCCAAGACAGCATTAAAAAATGACACCAAAGTTGGTGAATGAACACTGCCTGGTTTTAATACTTATTATAAAGTTGCAGTGATCCAGACAGGGAGTGGGACACTGGCATGAAGTTGGACACGTAGACCAATGGGACAGAACGGAGTTTAGAAATGGACCCACAGAAAGACAGGTGATTTTTAATAGTGGTAAAAAGGTGGTTTAGTGGAGAAAGGGTAGCATTGTCAACAAATGTTATTGGCAAAGTGGAATATGTATACGTAAAAAATGAACTTCCATTCATATCTTTTATATCCGTAAAAGTTATGTTGGCCCTGTTTCCAGCTGATACTGACCATCAGTCTTCCACGAAGACAGTTGAGGAGTTTACCAAATGCGCTATGGGTGCTGTTGAAATGTGGTGCTGGAACAGCACAGCTGATGACTTGTATGGATGGAAACACTCCTTTTGTTCCAGCGGTCACGATACTACAGTGTATCCAGCCATGAGTTGTATGTAGGCCCGATGCTTTCTCCCAGACTACCTTTGGTTACATATTTATATACTGGTAGTTAGATGTTACTACTCAAATCTCATTTATAAACTTCATTCCTTGTGCATCAGGCTCTGTTGGGAAATAGTATTTTCATTTTGCAAATCTTTGCAACTTATTGTTACATCTTTTTATGGTGAAAGCTGATTGCTTGGATTTTCACGACAAAGTCTAGTCATTTCACTTTCCGTTACTCTACAGATTTTTACTTGGCAAGTCACCTTATGTTTTGTTTTATTAGAACAAGAAGTGGCATTGAATCAGTTGCTGTTTCTGAATTTGTACATTTAGTTACTCTTGAATAATGTCATAACTCAGTTATTCGAAACCTCTTTTTTACTTTCGGTTTCTAACCTTACTGATTATCAGGAGGAAGCACCAAGAGGCTCTGGTAGCCAAAAGTAATACACGAAGCCTGTGATCTAAAGCTCATGGATTGCAGGGCCATGGCCTTAGCCTGGGCTTTTCCCGTTTTCTTTGAGACTCAGGCCACCCACTCTGGGCTGGACTTTTCAGTTCAGAGTAAAACACGAAGGTACAAGTGAGAGTGGGAACACAGCTTACAAACAGATGCATTGCCACCAGCAAGAAGTGACAGCGGTCACCCTGGTAGCAAGGAAAGAGACGGGGGGAAAAAAGCATAAAAGAAGATAAAGCCATTTTTGAGTAAACAAAGGAATTGATAGCAAAAAATCATTGAAGTAACAAGAAATACTGAAATGATGTGCAGAATATTGTTTAAGAATACGGGAAATGAATCCATACTCAGTTTCTATAAATTCTAATAGTCATTTGTCAGTCCTTACGTTGCCCTTTGAACAGGCTTTAACACTGTTGATCACGCTGTTCCTCTGGGAACACACGCTACTCTTTGGGTTTCCATGACACCAAACACCCCTGGTTTCCCCCCTCTCTCCGGGGCCTCTCTTGTCTCGTTCGTTGATGCGTTATCCATTATTGCCTGGCCTTGGAGGTCCGCCCCTACCCAGGGCTCCTCTCTGTATCGTTTCCTTCTTCTTTAGACATTCTCGTCTATGCTGTGGCTTCAGTTACAACTTAGGCCCTGAGGACTCGCAGCATTTACAGCTCCAGGGCCAGACTCTAGACTCCTGTTTCCAACTGACTGCTTGAAACTCTACTTGGATTTTCGAAGCTCTCTCAGACTCAGTATGTCAAACGCCTTGTTGATGACTGGTTGCTTCTCATACCGACAAAACTCCAGGGTCCCCCAGTGTTTATTTTTTGACCCATTCAGTTATTTACACATTCATTTATTTGTTCTTCAATTCAACAAATGTGTGCTGAGTGCCTCATAGATGCCATTCATTGCTTTAGGCACTGGGAGCACAGCAGGTGATGCTCCTGGTTGTCCTGCAGCTTATGGTCCAGTGGGTGAAGGCAGGCAATAAACACACACACACACACACACACACACACACACAAAGAGAAAAACTTAAGATAGTGATTATGTGCACTGAAGGAAATAAGTTGGAGGCTGTGAAGGAGTGTGACTGAGCCACACCTTCTCTTCTTCCGGGAAGGCCGAGTTTCTAAAGAGATGGTATTTGGAACGCAAAGTTCATGGCAGGAAGGAGCTACCCAGGCCTTCTTTCCCCCTCGTCCCCGGCCAGTGCAGGGGCAGCTGGCAGAGAGGCCTGAGTTGGGAATGACCTTGGTGAGCTGCAGGAGCAGGAAGGAGGCCCTCACGGCCGCACAGACGATGGAGACAGTGTCAGAGACAGAGACAGGGGCCTGGTGGTCCCGGACTGCGTGGGCCTCGGGGCGGAATTTGGAATTTTCTTCCTGCACTGGAAAACCAAGAAAAGGTTTTAAAAAGAGGAGGATGATGGCCTGATTTGTGTTTTAGAAAGACCTGTCCAGCTTCTAGGTGGAGAATGGCTTCATGGAACGAGAGCAGAATCAGAAACACCAGTTAGGATGCTTCAGGGTAGCGCAGGTAAGAGGTGTTGCGGGCTCAGGAGAAGCCCGAGGACATGTTTGGGAGAGTAGAGGGAAAGAGGGGTGCAAACATAGCTGGGGGTCTGTTTGGTTTGAGCACCTGATTCAATGGTAGCATCGATAACTGAGTGGTGGAAGGCTGGCAGGGGCCGTAGGCCTGGATGTGGGGAGGGGACGGGTTGGGGGAGGAGGGGCAGCAGGGATTTAAAAGTTTGGTTTTGGATATGCTTATTTTGAGATGTTTATTGGACATGGTAGAAACTTTTAAAAAAGATTTTATTTATTTTTAGAAAGAGGGGAAGGGAGGAAGAGAGGGACAGAAACATCGATGTGTGAGAGAAACATCAATTGGCTGCCTCTTGCACAGCCCCAACTGGGGACCTGGTCTGCAACCCAGGCATGCACCCTGACTGGGAATCGAACTGGCGAGCTTTTAGTTCACAGAATGACACCCAATCCACTGAGCCACTCCATTCAGGGCTAGACATAGTAGGAATGTGTTAGACACGAAGAAATGTCAATTAAGAATAAGCATTAAATACAATGTGTGCATCTAGAGGGCAGTGGAGAGGTAAGTGCTTAGGCACGGATCTGGGGATATATGTGTGTAAATATATTCCTGTTGTAAAGACAGATCACGTGAGATTGACTAGGAAGGCTCGTGATGACAGACAGGAGGAGCAGGTCGGAAGGAAGGCTACGTACTCCAGTGTTCAGAAGTGTGGCAGAGAGCAGGAGAAACAGAGAGCAAGGGGCATGGAGAAGGAGCCACCCGTGGGGAAGGAGAAAAACCAGGGAAGCCGAGAGAGTGGACGGGTGTCAGAGAAGCAAATGTTCCCAGAAAGGGGAGGAGAGTCACGTCAGGTGCCACTGAGACGTAGGATAATTCTCCACTTCGCAGTTTTTGGCCCAAATGCTTGACCATCTTCTCATTTGGTTTCGGTGTGTGGAAGATAGTTCGTCTCTTGATTGTGCTTTACATGGACTGTGTGTGAGTGTGAAATGAAGTTGATTCTTGTTACGCTCTTCCAGTGCCTTTGGGAAAATAAGGAGCTAAATCAAGCTCTGTAGGTGTTACAGCTGCTGATTGTCTGATGGTTGTTTTGCATACCCGTCAGAGAATGTTCCATACGAATCCCTATCACTGTGGGGACATCTGTCAAATGCTGGCCTTGGTCTCCTGGGCCAGCACCACTCCCGCCATCTGGGGCCACCTAATCCGCACACCTAGGCCCCGCCTCACCCAGGCTTCAGAACCGGCCCCTGTGGCTGGGCAGCGACGGCCCAGGCAGCACCCCTATTCATCTCCCTTCACCCCAGGGTCTCTGTAAGTGGCCCTGGCTTCACATGCTATGCAAACGGCTCTGCCTTCCTTTCTGTGCCTGAGTTTGCATTTGGGCTTTCTGCCTGGTACCGTCCCGCTCACCGGGGTCTGGAGTTCTGTTTTGATCTCCTACTCTGCCGGGGAGTCTCGGAGCCCTGATGCTAAACCCTGGTCTCTGATAGCTTCCTGGCACCTGCCTTTCTTCTGCTCTGAAGTCCTGGCTCTCCTTCCGCCCACCCCACCCGATTGTTCCCGACCTCCCACCGAGACCTCTACCTTTCACCCACTGCTGGACTTCCTTCCTCAGGTTAATTGTTTCTTTCTTAGATTTCCTCTCTCTCTTTTTTTTTTTTTTTCCTTTCTCCCTGAGCGACACAACTGAGTTCTGCTCCAGATCTAGGTCTCCGTAACCCATACCTCCCTGGCCCTGTTACTCACTCAGCTACAGCCCAGGTCCTGGCCTTCAGTTGGGAATAACTTGAAGGCTTGATGGATACACTCTTTTTCCAAACTGGCTTTGCTCAGTGTTACTGAGTGAGCTGCTTTCGCGAACGAAGACATCCAAAGACGTTTTCACTCTAAATACAGTGGGCGCCAGGGAAGCCCGGTTGGGTCAGCTGTCGCCTCCGCCTTCGAGGAGGACTGGTTTTCAGCGTGCTCATAGCTCCTGCCCTTTCCAGCCGGCGCATCAGCTCCGTCGCATTGAAAACTGTTCCCTGTTCACGTGGTCCCTGGACTCCATTTTCATGGGAGCCCTGTGCCCACCGAACATGGAAACATTTCAGAAGTAACACTCCAGCCGATGGAGCGAGGACCCTGGTTCGTAGCATAAAAATTGACAAGAGGTTACACCCCTGTGTTCCATACTTATTCCTTTCTAATGAACCTTGATTAATCGAAACATACGCGTGTTGTTTCCCATGGACGGGCATATGGGAAATATTTAAATTCTGCTGGTCACGCTGTGCTTTTCACAGATGATTGGAACGCTGCCCAGGCATAAACCATGTCATCCTTCCTCCAAACAATTTGTCACTTGTTTAACCTCGTATAACTTGTTTTTCATGACCAGTGGAAATGACCGTGCTAAAATGTTTTACTGGGAAATGAAAATAAAAGAGAGGGGTAGCTCTGAATTTCTAATACCCTCTCTCCCCAAAGGATTATTCTTGGATGTATAAAAATGTATCATCATCTTTGCTTCAAATGTAGGTTTTTAAAAAAAAATTAAAAATTTTTAATTTTTAGAGAGAGGGGAAGGGAGGGAGAAAGAGAGGAAGATAAACATTAATCAGTTGCTTCTCGTACGAGCCGTGATTGGGGACCAAACTGGCAACCCAGGCACGTGCCCTGACTGGGAATGGAACTGGCAACCTTGCACTTTGCTGGGAGGAGGCCCCACCAGCTGAGCCACACCTGGGTCAGGGCAGATGGAGGTTATTTTTAACGTTGGGGAACCAGCAGAACTAGGAGTCTCATTCTGTGAAACTGAAAAGGTATGTGAATTTCAGCAAGATAGGTGTAGTGACACATGGTATAATTTCATGGGCTGGTTTCAGGGCTTGTATGTGTACAGCCTATATCCTGACTGTGAACTTGGGCCTAAGAAATTGAATCACTCTGTGGATTGACTCTGGGCGGAAGCCTGAAGTTGTTTGAGAAAGAGATCATTCCCTGTGCCTATTCCCTAGCTAAGCACTCGGGATGAAAGGGACGCAGGGTGAGCCAGGAGAGCCGTGCCCCTGACAACTGCACCTTTCTATAAGGAAGAGCATATCTCAGAGCCACAGATGAGATTTGCTAGACCTTCAGACACCTTAGCTCACCGTAGTAAAAAAAAGTCTCAGAGGACTCACCTTTATTAGCTCTTGAAAAGTCTAGCTGTTATTGATCAGCTAGTTCATCCTGCTCTGAAGGATGAATTATTTCCCAGCAGGCTCTTTGGGGCCTATAGAAAAAGGGTTTTGTGGCTCCTGCCTCTTTGGGTTCTGGGGCCCAATTTCACTATGGTGGTGGCCAGGGTGTCCCCTCCCAACAAGATGTTCTTTAACACCAGCTGGTTGTCCTACAGTTCAACTCAGTCTGGACACCGTCTGCCGAGAGGTAGTGTGAGATTCCACAGGTTGATGGCTAGTCCTATGAGATTGTCTCTGTCCTCGGCCACCCCAGTTTCAGTCCGACGCCCAGGCTTCAACAGACCGGCTGGCTAAAAACCAGAGGTTCCAGTGGACCCACTGCCACGCAGAATGCTCATGGCAAGTCCAGCCAGTCACCTATACTTCTGACCGACTGGCTGTAAGTCTGACATGCCCATGACCTTCTTCTTGGGTTCAGTGAATTTGCTGGAGCATCTCACGGAACTCAGAGAAACATGTGTTCCTTACTAGATTGCCTATTTGTTGTACAAAGACACAACCCAGGGACCAGCCAGGTAGGAGAGGTGCACAGGGCCAGGGCTGTGGGAAAAGGCCATCTGCCCCCGCCACTTCTTTCCTCTCCTTTACAGCAAAATTTCTTGAAAGAATTGTCTATAATCAATCTCCACCCCTTCTCCCATTCTGTTTATTCCAAACAGATTGTCACCCACCCCACTCCATGGTGACAGCTGTTGTCCACCTCCCGAAGGACCCCTCCCCCCACAGTTGCCCGATTCTGTGGTCCATTCTTAGTTCTCCTCTTCCCCGCCATGTTGGCTGTATTTGATGGAGTGGAAGGTCCCCTTCCTTCATGGCATGCCCTCTTGGCTTTGGGCCACCCCTCTCTTGGTTCTCCTTCTAGCTTGCTGACTACTTCTGTTCACTCTTCTCCTCGCTCCCCTCTGAACATTGGACAACCCAGGGCCCGGGTGCTCCGACCTCTTCCTACCCACTCCCCAGCTCAGTGATCTCATCTACTCGCCCGGCTTTAGTGGATTCCAAATACCTGTCCCTGGCTCAGACCTCGGCCTAGATGAAAGACTCACAGATTTTTGTGCTAACGATAAAAAGCTGCCCTTTTCCTCAAGCACTCGACTGCCCTCTTCTGGAACATGTTCCGGATAAACACACCTCTCGGAGGAATGTGACCGTGTCCTGTGGCTGTGTGGCCCTAACCACTCTCAGCAGCCCTCTCTCCACCTGCACCGGCCGGGAGTACAGAGGCCTCGGAGCTGGATTCCCAGCCCCCATCCCTACAGCCTCTTCCTTTCAGTCTTTTCTGTTTCAAAGTCCCCTTGGCGAAGTCAAACTTCTTGAAGTTATCCTTGACTCTTCTCTTCCTCCCATACCCCACCTTCAATCCACCAGCAAATCCTGTTGGTTTTCCCCTCAAAATGCATTTGAAATTAACCACAACTCACCCCTCCTGCTGCCGCTACCCTGGTCCAAGCCCCATCATCTGCCACCCACCACCATTACTCCCAAAGCCAGCTTCCTCTTCTGCTCCTCGTGGTCTGTTCCCAACACAGCAGCCATACTTACCTGGCTGAAACCCGGGTCACGTTGTGTTTTCTCTCCTACCCCAAACCCTGCATGTGGTCTTCCGCTCACTCAGTAAAAATCCAAGTCCTGAAAATGGCCCACAGTGCCTGTGCAGCCCAGGCCTGTCCAGCAGCCGGACCTTATCTCCTACCCCTCCTCCGTGTGCCCCGGTGCTCCCAGCCCCGGGCCTCCTGGCTGTTCCTCCGGTGCGCCCCGCACACGCACGTCTGCTCCAGGCCCGGTGCCGGGGTGCTTCCTCCTTTCTTGAGCCTGGGCTCAAAAGTCACTTTATAATATCAGAGAAGCCTTCCTCACCCGAAGCGTGTGACGAAGTATCCCCTCTCCCCCCACATCGGCGCTCATACACCCTGGTTATTGTTTCTTGTCGTTAAAATGTAAGCCCTACGAGGCTAGACATTTATATTTTTCCCCTCTGCTACATTCCCGCTTTCTAAAACAGTGCCCGCCTGGTAAGTACGAGTTCAATACACATCATTTACAGCACACAAGCATCCCTACCTCGATCTGCGGGAGCCTGTCCTTAAAAGGACACAAAGGTTCGAGATGGTTTTGCTCAACTGTAATCTCTCAATTCCAAGACACGAGCATTTTCAGGAGTCCGGGAGTGAGTTTAAATGTGACTTGACAATGGCGTTGATTGTTCACCGGGGTCTGGAAGGGCAAGAGGTTCTACAGAGAAAGCAAGTGGTCGCCATCTAGTGGCACCGCGGGAGGACTGCACTTGGGTTAGTCCCTGGTTGAGCAGCTTATTAATTCTATGAAAATAATACTTAATGACAGTCATAATCCTCAAGTGTGAATTTCACACATAATTTATTGATCTAACATACAGTTCCATGTCTTCTAAAGTATTTATGACTCATTTGTACTTACTACGTTTTGCCTTCTGGGATTTAACATCCTTTGTTTCTCTTTATTTTTCCTATTATTTTTATCCTCCACTTATCTTGAAATTCTTCTGTTCACACGGTACCGGCCTAGCCATTGAGTGCGTGAATACAGGCTCTATCTTCTGAGGGTTTATATTCTAATAGAAGCAGCGCCTGCGAGGGGAGACGCGGGGAGCTGGCCCAGGGCTGCGGCAGCCTGGTGGGACCAGACTTCTGAAGCCGGAGGAGGCTTTGGGGTGGAATGTGTCTCCAGGACCTGGGCAGTGAGCTTCGGAGTCATAGCGGGCCATTTTCCAGCAAATGCACACATAATTGTATGGAGAAGCAAAGCATTCATGCGCATGCACATTGACAGGAGAGACAACGGTTAAAGTCTCTGTCCGTCAAACTTTCCAACAGCTGGGCCCTTACAATGCTTGGTAAATTACAGCGGAATCTTGTCGGTCCACTTCTGGGGCCTGTGACCCTTCCAGTCCTGAGGAGACAGGGTGGGGCCTGGCAGGTTGTACTGCCACCTGGCGGCCCTGGGGGTAGTCAGACTAGCAGGGGCAGGGCACGGTGGTTCGATGTGCCCAGGAAGAGGGCTCAGCACTCAGCTGGTACCTCGTTTTTGTTTTGTTTTGAGCACTGCAGCTGGAAGCTATCTTTTCTGTCCCTACCTTCCCTTTCGCTTTAAATGAACATCAGCACTTACTGCATGCTGTCTGCGTTAACATTTTCCCTCTGTGATGTAATCTTTAGCCCCCAAGCTGATGCCCAAGACGGCACCGCATCTTACAGTTGCCTGCCTGTTGGCCTTACCACGGTGGGCACAGGTTACATATTTGCCGTGGGGGGTGGGTGAGGGGACACCAGTGGTGGTCTCTGCTGGCGCCTGGGCCCAAGCAGCCCCAGTGGGGCATGCTTCAACTAGTTGTTTGAGAAACTACATTCGTTAGGACTTGTTCCCTTGCAAACATTATAATAAATGTTTGAAGTCCAATAGTATCAGCTTCTTTTGAGTTGTGTTGTTGCTCACCTGATATCAAGGAAAGCGAGCATAGCAACAGATAGTACAGCAGTTCGTAGGATGCTACTGAAATTAAAAAAAAAAAACACAAAATTTTCACTGTATAGTTATTTTAGAGTTTCTTCTGCCTACGGATAATCATTATTTTTAGATTGCAGGTAGATATTTTCTTGGATGTACTACTCTTTGTTTCCTTGAGGAAATAGCTTTTAAATTACAGAAATTGATGTGGTATCTGGCATAGTATGTTGTAAAGCTAAATCATTCCCCATCTTCTTCCTTTTTAAAGAATTAGGCAAACTGTGTTTCTCAATCTTCTTGCCTTTGGAGGCTGTGTTTATATAACTTAGGATCCCATCGTACTAAAGTGCTGATACTGGACAAGAATGCGTCCGTAGGGTTAGTAGCCAGGCTTCATGAGTGCCCTCCACCGAATTTCTCCGACAATCGGGTGCTGTTTGTTTTGTCATTCGGAGGACCCAAGTGCTCTCCCAGATGGAAGAGAGAAGGCTAGAGGTTTAAGGGCTGCTTATAGGACTTACTTGCTTGCCTGAGCATTAGCAAATTTGGCGTCTTTGGCCTTTGTACTGTGTTCAATATTTCTAAAGTATTAACTGCGCTTCTTTGTAACTACTGTGTTTCCCCGTTTTGATGGTTTAAGAGACAATATTGAATACTGTGACTTATAATGAAAGAAACATTGTTTCCTTGTACTTAACTGCACGAGTGAATGACGTTAGGTTGTATTGATTTGTCTTTTTGTAGAATATGCTGAATTTCTTCATTGCAAAGGAAAAAAGTTTACAGATTTCGACGAAGTTCGCCATGAGATTGAAGCAGAGACAGATCGAGTGACCGGCATGAATAAGGGCATTTCCTCCGTTCCCATCAACTTACGAGTCTACTCTCCACATGGTAAGGACACAGTAACCAAATTCTTGTCCTCAAATTCTTACACTGCATTAATTAATGCATGTTATTTGTATAGAAGATGGTTTGTTCTCTCAGAAAATGCTGGGTTTCTAGAACAGTGTTCAGATGCGTTATGGTCCAAAGAACTCAGGTTTGTTTACGGAGAGGCAGGAGGAGATGACTTTTAAAAAGATCAGACTTGAGTAAGTCATTAAAATTTTTTTTCTTTGTGTTTATTTTAAACTTTTAGAATTCCAAAGAGGTGTGCATGAAAACTTCCATTTTTAAAAATATCTTCAGTCTTTGCAAAAATCTTAGCGGTACTTGGTGCTGTGGTTGAGCCTCCCCTGCGGGACTCTCCTGCAGCCCGACGCGTTCTCCGTGCTCTCTTCCTGAGCAACCAACTGTGATTTGTTTTCTAGCCTCTCAGCAGCAACTTGTAACGTAGAAAACCGATTTGTGGTGTGTGATGGGGGGTAGTCTCTGTCCTGACTAAATTTTCAGCGGAGTAGATTTTAACCTGTTATCTCCTCTCCAGCTCTGTTGCTTGTCAAACGGAGCCCGAATGACATAGCTCCATTACGATGTCCCCAGAAGGCTTGGTGGCAATGCTCCTTTGTGCAGAGGACAATAGCTAAGTCGGGGATGGTGTCACTGAGTCAGGGGCAGTTTCCTGCTCTCCCAAATGGAGCCCCCTCCGTGAGACTGGCTGTGGAGCCCCCACAGGAACCTCATGGCACCCTGAGTGGCCAACAGCTTTCCCACAGGCTGAGTGGCTCCCCGTGTGTAAATAACATGTGATGCTTTTGCAGGGAAGGACGGACCCTACCCTGAGAATTTGACACCACTTGAAGGCAGTCGGTGTACCACACGGGACTGGCAGGCAGCACACACACGTCTTGTTCAGTGTTTACTTATAACCCTCGGCGACGGATGTGAGAGCTCTCTGAGGAAACCGCCAGGCATACAAATTAGTGCCTTTCAAACTACGTTAAAATGATCATTCGCCACCGCACAATCATGTCATAAAAACAGCACAAGCTTGCAAAGCCATTTTGTATTCTTTGCTTTTTATTCTGCACGCCATCCGCTGGGGTTATTCAGATGCAGCCTCTGTAAAGCTGAGCTTTTTAAATTTCCACGAAAGTGACAGGTGAGGCTGCACTGCCGGTGTCTTTCAGCCCCGAGGGTACCTGGAACAACCCCTCCTTTCTCTTTTTGCGCACAGTGTTAAATCTCACCCTTATCGACCTGCCGGGAATCACGAAGGTGCCTGTGGGAGACCAGCCAGCAGATATCGAGCATCAGATCAGAGAAATGATCATGCAGTTCATCACGCGGGAGAACTGTCTGGTTCTGGCTGTCACCCCGGCCAACACCGACCTGGCAAACTCAGACGCACTGAAGCTGGCTAAAGAGGTCGACCCGCAAGGTCAGTGTGTGGCCCTCAAGGTGGCAGGGAATTGGTGGCCAGTGTCAAGAGCTTGGCTGTCTATCAAGGTGACACCAGGCCTCATAACTCGAATTCCTCATTAGTTCCATTTGCCGTTTATTAACGTTGTGAGGGCTTTTGGATTTAAGGTGTTGAAAGAAAAATAACGAGGGAATAAAGTCTAAACCTATGCAAAAAATTGTAAAATTAACTGAGATCTAAGAAAACAGGCATTTCTCATCTTCATGAAATACTTATTTTAAAAAGCCAGTAAAATAAACTTCCAGTGCAGAATTCAGACAGTCTCCATAGTTATTATGAGAGTCATCTGAATATAGTCCCAATAAAAAACCTGTTTTTTATTTCTTTACAACAGGAAGCTCTTTTAAGTGCAGGGAAGATATTTAGCTTAACAGAGATTTATCTGTTATTGGCATTTTAGAATCCAGAAAGGTCCCTTACTTATGCTGATGATCTGTTTTTTTAAAAATTTCTTTCTCTGAGCTGAGTAATAATTTATCTCCAGAGACTCCAGTGATGGGTCTTTGTGTGCGTCTGTTTCAGGTGATAATGGACGTATGTCCACTCAGGATGTGCCTGGTCAACATGGAGGGCATGGCCTCCGATTCTAGGAATTCTTCTCTTTTAATCCTTAATTGTCCGCATTTTCTGTGTCTTCCTTATCTGGAATTCTTATCATTAGCACATTAGAACTCCAGGATTAATCCTCTTTTTTTTTTTTTGTGTGTGTCGTTTGTTTCCTCGTCTCTTCTACTTTCTGCAGGATTCACTCAGCTCGGCTCCTCTAATGAAATTTCCATTTCTGATGTGGGGTCCAAAGTTCCAGCAGCGTTTTCCTATTGTGTGAATGTTATTTTTATTTTCCCCCCAATACTGTCAGCTCTTAGTTTCTCGTGTAATGTCCTCTCTAAAGATTTTAATGGGAGCCGTTTGAGGTTTCCTTCTGTAATCCACAATGGCTCTGTGTCCCTTTTCTCTGGTTGGTGGTTTTGGTCATTGTCTTTGGTCTCAGTGACCTTCGTTGAATGATTGGTGACCTTTCGCCGCCCATTCAGATATAAGAGCAGAGCACGAAGAAGCCGAGGGGAGCTCTGTGTGTGCCTGAGTGGGATGAGCTGATTGCTGCTAGATTCCCCTGCGGTCGTGGGGCATGGGAATAGGGAAAGTTCAGACACCACAAATCTCACTGCTCTTGCCGGGATTCAGCCAGTTTTGTTGAATAAACACCTTCCAGTTGGTTGTCAGCCTTGGATTAATTTCCAGAGTTCTGAAAAAGTTCATTGTGACAATTTTTGCCTGTGCTCTTACTGCTTTTCTGGAGGAACGGCCTTTTTTAGAGGTTCCGATTCCACCATTTCTTATTCCATTTCATTATTCCTCATTCTGATCTTCTTATGCAACTTGAATCATCAGGAAATTTTCATTTGGAAGATGTTTGAATTGGGATCACGAGGGAAATCTGGTCATGACCTCTGCTACACTGTTGGCCTTCCTGATTAATTTGGTGGCCATGCCAGGGGCCTGTTCTCAGCACTTGATGTCTGTCTCCCCTGAAGTTTTGTGCTTGCTGAACAAGGACGACCTATGTAGATAAGAGAGGACCATTTATTTTTTTGTTCCAGGTACCTGAATTATAATCTGATCCACCAAGGCACGTAATTATATAGTCTTCTGAGAGGTGGTGTGTTTTAGGCAGTAGCTCCTTTGTGCTAAATGAAGGCCATTTTCACCTTTGGGTGTATTTAAATATATACTTGGGCAGGAAGTTCACGTTGATAAGTTAGTATTAAATTATTTGCATAACGATATTCAAAAGGAAAGCTTTTAAAAAATGAGTATTTTAGAAAATATGTATGTTATACATTAAAAATAAGTTCTATGATGAATTATTCTCCTGGTATGTGTTGAATGTCACAAGTTTGTGACTAGACAAAGCTCACACTAATCTTTCGCATCGTTTGTGAAACATGCGTTTACTGACTACATGGGGATTTTTAGCACAGCTTCAAGGGGGGTGGCTCTCCAGTTTAAAAGGTCAGATTCCTAGTCATCAGAGTTATAAAAGTTTTACAGGCACTCTCTTTCCTTCAGAGTCGTCTGAACTTTTCAAAGGGATCTTACATTCTTTGGTTTCAGTCTCGTCAGAATAATGTGAGTTTTGTTGGAGTGAGGTGCTCTTCAGGGGTGAGGAAGTTACCTGAGTGACCTGCCCCGTGTTGAATAACATGCCTCCGACCACACAGTGCATTTGCGGTTGCCCCTCCCTCCTCATCTAGTGCTCTCTGGGCTTCATCGGGCCAGTTAACTGCTTTATTAAATGAGTGGTGTGGGTGAAAGACCACAGGGTTTGGGAGCAGGTCTTTCCCGTCGTTGATCCTTGGTCAAGTTCTGGAACTTCCTTGAACCTTACTGCCTCATGTCTAAAATGAGATGAAATTGTCATCAACCTTATCTCAAGAGGTTGCTATGATAATTAAATAAGATAAATGTATCTGTAAAGATAATTCTAACTCCAAATGGCTAACCAAATGCTACAATTGTTTTCCTCTTGAAAAATTCAAAGGAACACTACTTGCCTATTTCATTTACGTCCATAGTTTAGGGTGATAATGAGCCTGTAACACAGTGAGTGGCTTTCTGTACCCCAACTGCTGCTCACACTAGTATGAGTTGATGGGCCTTGATAACGCTTAGAATCATAATACAATTGTTTTGAATATTTTAATAACGTATCATAAAAACAAAAACGATTTCAGACTCACCTGCGAAGTGCGTCACTAACTGTGGGTGAGAGAAGGCGTTATCTGCTCTGGGGCTGGAGCTGGTGGAGTAGGGGGAAGAGGGCTGCCCTAGCTGGGCCTGAGGTATCTAAGTGCCGTGTCAGCTGCTGCTCACAGGCCGAGAGCAAGAGGGCCAGGCGAGGGTTCTTAGCGGTCGTACCATGGAGACGGCAGGCAGCAAGTCCTCTCAGGAACATTCCCCTGCTAGTGAGAGTTTCTGCTCAGCCCTGGCTGGTGCAGCTCAGTGGATTGAGCACAGGCCTGCAAACCAAAGGGTTGCCTGTTCGATTCCCAGTCAGGGCACAGTCCTGGGTTGTGGGCCAGGTCCCCAAGTAGGGGGTGCGTGAGACGCAACCACACATTGATGTTTCTCTCCTTCCCTTTCTCCCTCCCCCTCTATCTAAAAACAAATAAATAACATCTTTAAAAAAAAAGAATTTCTACTCAGATACATTAAGAATTCAGTCACTGCCTTTGTTAGTTAGTTCATTAATTTGTTGTTCAGTAGACATTTATGAGACATCTATTGAGCCAGTCCAAGTATTTGTGGTCAGTAGTGTGAATCCCACACGCTGGACCACTTAGTAGGGTGCTAGACTGTACATACTTCTGATTATTTTTATGACTCTCCACCACTTTTACAAATAAGCTCTTTGTTTGCCCGGCATCTCCCACGCGTGTGAAGTCACAGAAGTTCCCAGAGAAAGGGATGACCGAGGGCCTGCTGGATGAAATGAACATGTACTTTGGGGATGTGATTTGACTCTCAGCATATGCATTAATGTGACTGACATGCACCGTGTCATAGCATTGTGTCAGATGTCATAACCACAAGTACCGTGTCGGGTAGGTGGCATTGCCCATTTTATGTAAGAGGAGCTGAGGGGTTCTGGGACTGGCTTTGGGTCAGAAGGACGGTAAGTAGCACACACATGGTATGAGCCCACGCGTCTCTGCTGCCTGTAGGTCTAGTTCGCCGTTGTATTATCCAGCTTTTCCATATCAGCTGTTTTTTAAACACTTTATTCAGGAATGATCCTGCACACACCTTAGAGGTTTATAAAACTGGAGCGAAACCTGTCTGATGGAGTTTTATGGTACTAAACATGGTGAAATATTGTTAATTCAGTTACATTGAATTAGGTTTTGCCATATAATTGGTTTTGTAAGGCAGGGATTTATTAGAATATCTCTGCATCTTCGTGTAAGAAACAGACCGCTTGACAGACTTAAAGACTAAATTTCTAGAGCAAATATTCTAACTGTTGAAAAGAATTGATTTGGAAGAGTTTATGTTTATATTATCAGGTGACTACTTCTTCATTATTTCTGAAAAGCACTGAGGGAAAGTGACTTTCCACTGGCTTAACGCGATCTCACTTTTTACATCAGTTGTTACTATGGCCACATCATTCCAACTGACTTGAAAAGACCATTGGAGCTGCTTGTTCACTTACCCGACAAATAGTTAATGGGCAGGTGTGGTGGCCAGGCAGTGCCATTCTGAGCGTAATGAAAGCCATGCTGAACAAAACAAATGGTGGGCCTTCTGGAGCTCCTATTCTGTGGGGGAAACAGACAGATGACAGGTAAGCGAGGAGTGTAACGTCAGGCTTGCACAATGTCAGGTGGAGACAGAAAGTCAGAACAGGGTAACGGGAGAGCGAGTACGGGGGAATGCTGTTCTGGACAGACGCTCCGTGAAAGTATCATTCGGGCAGGGAACTGGAGAAATGAGGGGACGGGCCCTGTCAGTTTCGGAGGTGGAGCCTGCCAGGCACAAGGGGGCAGCAAGCACAAAGGACCTGGAGTGGACCTGGCTTGCTGGGTTCAGGGACAGCAAGGAGGCCATTGAGGATGGAGCTTGGTGAGAGGGAGGGGCCATGGGTTCTGCCATCAGAGGGGTTGGCAGGCCCCAGATCCTGTGGGCCCTTCTAGGCCGTGACAAAGAGTGTATTTCATTCAAAATGTGATGAGAAACTACCGGAGGGTTTTAAACATAGAGAGAGGAGATCTGATCTATGTTTTCATGGGGCAGGCTGCCTGCTGTGAGAAGAAATGACCAAAAGAGGAGCCTGCGTAGAAACGGGGAGAGCTGGCAGATATGCCTGCAAATCGGTCTGGGTGGGGGCGGAGCGTTGATGAGACGTGGAGTAAGAGAGCAGCGGGCCGGGGGGACTTGGTCAGGGCCCAGATGCCCTTGGAAAGTGGAGCTCACAGGGCACTCGTGGTTTGCCGCCGGAAGAGCAAGAAGTTGAGGGTGACCCAGAGTTTTGATGGGAGGGACTGGTTAAATGGTAATGTTGCTTACCGCGATTAGGAATATTAGGAGAAGAACATGTTTGGGGAGCAATGAAAAGTCCTATTTTGAAAATGTAAAATTTGAAGTGTTTATTAGTAGTGATGTTAGAGATGGGAATTTGAGGGAGAGTTTCAAGCTGGAGTGGTGCATCTGGGAGCTGTCAGTCTAGAGGTGGGCAGTGAGTTGAGTGGTATCTCCCAAACACATGTGTCTAAGGCCAACTGTGCCCCCCTCTCCCACCCCCGACTGCCATGCCTGTGAATGTGCTCTTTTTGGAGATGGGATCTTTGCAGATGGAATTAAGAATCTTGAAATGAGATCATCCTGGATGTAGGGTGGATCTCAAAATCCCAGTGGCCAGTCTTCCTTAGAGGAAAGAGAGGGAGATCTGAGAGAGAGACACCCAGGGAAGGCCGTGTGAAATGGTGGAGATCAGAGCTAGGCTGCCACCACCCAGGAAGCAGGAGCCACCAGGAGATGGAAGAGGCCAGGAAGGACACTCCTCTAGGGCCTTTTGAGGGAGGGGTCGGCCCTGCGGACACCCTCATTCAGACTTCTGCCTGCAGATTGGTGAGACCGCGAGTTCCTGCTGTGTTAAGCCACCAGTTTGTGGTGATATGTTGGGACAGCCCTAGGGAACTAAGTCAGGTAGTATCTACTTCCCGAGTTGACATCATGGAAGAGATCCATGAAGACAGAGAAGAGAAGGAGGGCTGAGAAAATAGCCCTGGTGAAGGGAAGGGGAAAAAATGCAGAGGTGACTGAGCAGGGGTAGAGAACCACATGGTCATCCAGAGGCCATGGGAAAAGAGAGTTTCAAGAAGGGCGTAGTGATCAGCTGTGTCCACTGCTGCTGAGGGATCAAGGAGGGGGACTGGGAAAGTCAAGGCTGAGTCTACTGCTCAGACACTGAGGAAACCCAGTGACACAGCGAGAACTGGAACACGGGGCTGGTAACTGGGATGGTGAGATTTCCCTTCCACCATCATGAAGCGGTGCATCTGGCCTCGTAGCGGAAAAGGCAGGGTGACCGCAGTTGGTGCCTTTCCGGCTTGGTGGTCTCCTCAGTCCTTGAAGGCCGTGTTCACCTTCACACTGC
The DNA here is from genome assembly GCA_007922815.1 of Macrotus californicus. Taxonomy (NCBI): domain Eukaryota; kingdom Metazoa; phylum Chordata; class Mammalia; order Chiroptera; family Phyllostomidae; genus Macrotus; species Macrotus californicus. Next base: position 60,214 of record VMDR010003651.1, read on the forward strand.
AGGTTCTCTGCGAGGAGCCAGGGAAGGGCTGGGAAGCAGCATCCATGCAGTGACTTGTGCTCTGAGCCCGTGGATCCTTTCCGCTGCTTGCTGAAATACTCAGTAGTAAACAGAAGCAACCTTGAACTTGGTCTAAGTCATCGCTGCCTCCAGCCTTTGTATCTGGACCAGACTCTCACACTCTCATCTAATGCAGATGAGGGTAGAGAACTGCCCCTTGGGTTTGGCCCGTGGAGGTCAACAGAGAGGGATGAGAAGGGTTGGTAGGAAAGCCTTTCCAGAGGAGGTTCCAAAGAGACTTGGACGCGAGCAAGTGAAACAGAATACAGACCGAGATTCTCAAGTGTCACTGTCAAAACAAACAGGAAAACAGGACACTTAGTGGTTTGAAGTCAAGGGAATGGTTTTGAAAGCTGGGAGACTCCATAGCACGTCTGTGTGTGGATAAACGACCCAGGGGAGAGAGAGACTGGGTGATGAAGGACCGAGATGGGGTAAATGCAGGACTCAGACTGGGTAAATATGTAAGGAAAACCCCTGGCTAAGGGGCGGGGGTTGTGGTGGTGGTGGTGGTGGTTAACGTGGGACACCGGTGGGAGTTGCTGACCAACACAGGAGAGGGCTGGCTTGCTTCTCCACTTCGACAGTAGGGAAAGCAGAGGCTCTGGGTGCAGCCGAGGTGAGTCGGCTAGATCGACTGCCGGGGCGGTAGCTTTCATCACACTGAGGCGTTTATGATGGTGTAATGTCACCTGTCTTGGTAGGGTCCAATGGCCACACCATGAAGACACCCCGTTTACACGGCTCTCGAATGCAGCCAGGAGGGACGCTGACGTCATATGTTTTACAGACCCTGCTCCACCTTAGCGGAGCCGTTCATCACCGAGGGTTACTCGCGATATCGGTGCACGCGGTGGCGGGGTCAGCCCCAACGGCCGTGCCGGCTCATTCCCCGGGCACAGGTCCAGGATCCTCGCAGACTCTGCCTGTACCTCTGGCCCCCTGCGCGAGGCCACATCTCAGCATTACCCTCAGCTTGTCCTCTGCAGGCGGGGCTGTTCAGAGGCCTCACCAGGGAGGCCCATGCGTCTGGAAATTCTTTTCACGGTGATTTCTCTCACAGAAAACGAACTTCACTACTAAATCTAGCATGACCAGAGGTCTTGGAGTTTGGAAAACCTCTCCAGGAGCAGAGTTTGACCTCTGGCTGGGAAGAGGTCACCACTGTCCCTGGAGGTGAAACTGCCCCTGAAGCTGGAGGCAGACTTCTTTATTTGTCTTACGGAGGTGTGTCCAGCCCACCTCCAGCTCTTGGCTTCCCTTGCCAATCTGGAAAACATTCAGGTCCACGGGTGATGTAAACTGATACTCACCAACCTTTGGCGACACTTAGCAGATGTCTGTGTGTCTGTCTGGTCTTGGAGGTGCTGGAGGGGCTGTGGAGCTGCACAGAAGCTTCCAGCAGCAGGCATGCAGTCGGCCTTCAGCATCTGACAAGTATGTGCGTGCAGTACAACTAGAAGAGCGCTCCGGAGACAAGCTGTCTGTCTCCCAGGCAGGGTCTGTCTCTGCAGCGATTTGCCTTCTTAGTCGGATTCCCAGCTCACCTCAAAACTCTTAGCTTAAATATTTGACCAAATTTAAAAAAATTAATAGATGTTAAATAATTGCCCATGAGCCCAAATGCGACCTGATATTAATTGAATCGATTAATACGTGCAAAGATATCTTACACTGTAAGCAGAAACGATTTGACGTGCAGCTTGTAGACGCCACGTTTTGCCTTCTGCAGGGAAATATTCATGAGCTGATTTCTAACATGAATGAGACTTACAGAGTCGATTAGATTTTTCTCCTTTCAGGAGAAAGGGCTAAGAGTAGAGGCTGTAACCAAAAAGGCTCGTGGTCTTTGAAAAACATCATTTTATACCAGTTCTGTTGGATCAATCATTCTTTTCACTTGGGCGTCTACGATGTACCCGGCTTGAACAGGGAAACGCAGGTCTGCTCCGAAGAAAGCAGGGGCCGCGGAAACACAGGACCTTACAATCCTGCCTGACTGGGGCTTTGGTAGGAGGCGCACGGAACGGATCATCATCCCATAATACTCTGAAGTCTGGGAGTCACAGATGCACGCTTCAAACCAGGCTGCTATTTTGCATTGTATGTACTTGAATTTTAAGAGTTTCATGTGTACACAATACATTTAGGTTTGTCCAATCTTATGTTAGAAACCAGCCCATTTGCAAAGTAGTTCATCTGTAGGTTGATAAAGAGCCTGGCCCAAGAGTAGAGGAAATTTCCATTTGAGTTTTTACAATGTATGTTGAATCGTAGAATTACATCTAAAATTGCATCAAGATTTATGTGTACCATAAAAAGTATGTAGAACCTTGGAACTGGATACACAACAACAAGAGATACTCATCTTGTAGGCTTAAAAAAGCTTTTTCAGTTGCTAAGACAATAGCTCTTAAAAGTTTTCATCACAAGAAAAGCTTTTTTATAAAAGTACATATTCTCTCATGGGCTATTTTTTAAAATATTTAATTTATTTAGTTTTAGAGACAGAGGAAGGGAAGGAGAAAGAGAGGGAGAGAAACATCAATGTGTGGTTGCCTCTCACACGCCCCCCACAGGGGACCTGGCCCACAACCCAGGCATGTGCCCTGACTGGGTACCAAACTGGTGACTCTTTGGTTCACAGGCCCGTGCTCAGTCCCCTGAGCCACACCAGCCACTTGTACTCTTGTGTACAATAGTACTCTTGTGTACTGTTTGTATTGGGAAGGATAAAGCGACCTGGACTGTGAATTTACTGTGAAAGAGATCACGAATAGGAATAGATATACACAGGGCCCGGCACAAATAACTCCCCTTTTTATTACCTAAAAATCTTTTATGACAAAATCACAAGCATGTAATTCTGTGACAGAACAATAGCACACTCAAGCACGCCGTGTGGCATTTTAGGTGAAATGTTCAGATTGCTGTCCATCTTGTGGGAGACATTCACGTCCCCTACCAGCCACACTCAACGGCGTGACTTCTGCCAGACCCTTTATATTTGAATTCTTTTTTAAAAACATAGGAATGAAGTAGAGAAGTGTGAAGGCACTTTGCCAGAAGTGAACGTGATATGAGAATGGAACTTGTTACTGCCATCAAGGTTTCATCCGCTTGAAAGGACCTTCCAGACCTGGAGTGCTAAAACTGACAGGTTCCTTCCTTTCACCACCAGGGGTCACTGTGAAGACGTTGCTGGAACGTGTCTAAAATTCCCCTCAGGGGCTCTTTGTGGAGTTTCAATTGTAGAAATTTGAATGTGCAAAAGGAATCTAGTTTATGAGAAAGCCTAAAAATATGTAAGAAAGCAATAAAACATAACCTCTCCCATAATCTAATTGCAAATTAGAGGTATGAATCTCTTCTTAGGAATTCTCATCATAGGGTAAGTGTTTAATTAAAATGACTTTAGTATTAAAGAACAGTGTGTTTTCATGCCTTCTGGTTCCCAAATTCAAAGAGTTTTAAACACAATTAATAGTCATCTATACAATTCAATCTTACTCCTGAATGTGACTTTGTGCTTCTAACATCACCATTGGCATAGGTAGTCGTAGCTCTTTTAAAAGTTGCCATAGAAACATATTCTACAAGCCATCCCCAGAATGTCTGTCCAAACCAGGTCCGTGAAGTTATTCTGTGGGCAGTTTACTTATATAAAATATGACCACTCAAAACAAAACGAAACACTCTTCTGAATCCCTGACGTTCGTTTTCCCTCCCTCTAGCCTTTCTCTCCAATATTTCTGGAGTAAAAGGAAAACTATTTCTTCCACTGAGACAAGAATGAAATAAAGTACATGCAGATAGTGGTTAATTTGGAGATATCTGGAGACGCATTTGAAGAATTTATTGCCTGTTGACGTAGATTTTTCTAAGTTGGAAGCAAGGCTGTGGGCTGAGAAAAAACCGGGGGTGGAAGGTGGAAAGGAGGACAGGAGAGAGGGGCTGTGTAAGAAAGATGTTTGAGGAGAAAGGTATTCCGAACTGCTGCTGTGGGGAGAGGGAGAGGGAGAAAGAGAGGGTGGGCCATGCCGAAGGGCTCCATGGGGCCAGAGCTCACGGGCACCAGGCTTCCCCCTCAGCAGCTCCAGGGCCGGTCAGGCACGTGTTTGGATTCCTCTGGAGTCAGAATTGTGCAGAATCTGTTGGATGGAAGACGAAGTGGGCAAAAGAGTTGAGGATATTGGGAAAATAATCATTGGAAAGATGGACTGAAATCCTTGGAGGAAGGGAAGAAAGTGAAGCCAGACAGGAACTGTAAGTTCTGGGGCAGGGAGTGGCGGGGGACCAGGGGATGGTTCAGGGATGGGGTTCTGGATGAGAGTGAAGAAGAGCAGTGCATTATTCATAGTAGGCGAGCAGAGGGATGGGGAGAGTAGGAGTTTGTGATTTACAGCTGGGACAGGTCCAGGTTTCACATGTCCAGGATGTGGTCATGAGAGGAAATTGCTGAAATGACATGCAGGTAGAAATCACTGAGTAGGAGAGGTCAGGAAACTAAACACATCAAGAGAACTGGATACATCATCTCCACCTTCACTGAAGCTGCTCAGATAAAGGTGGGACCACAGAGAGTGAGCAATAAACAGCATAGTCCTGAGACCTCTGTGTATGTGTGTGCGTGTGCGTGTGTGTGTGTGTCTGGGCACTTCCTAGGTGACAGCAGCAAAGAGGAGCAGAGGTTCGGGGCAGCACTGAGCAGTAAGACAACTTCGTTGGTGTCTACTCTCCTTCCCTCCAACCCCGAGCTCCATGGAGCCTGGATAACGTGCCGTCTCCCCGCCCAAGGGCAGGAGGGAGAGACCTGGGTTTCAGTGACAGCAGGGAGCAGAGAGCTGTTGTTTGGACCAGAGTTGAGTGTGTGTTGGGGCAACTTGGTGACAATAGCGATGGTTCCAGATGGCTCAGTGAGGCGGGACAGTGGCAAGGGGAGGCAGTGGGCAGCTTGCTGGAGTGAAGGACAAGCTGTTCTGCTAAAATAACCAAGACACATTTTACAGAAACTTCGCCTGAGGAGATCACATTAATGAAAGTGTAAGGCATAAAATTCTGCTTTGGAACCGTACAGCCTGGTGGTTAACAGCGCGAAGTCTGGCTCCAAACTGCCTGGGTTTGGATCCTGGTTCCACCACTTCCCAGCCTGCGATCTTGGGCAACCGACTTGGTCCTTCCGTGCCTCAGTTTCCTCATCTGTAACGTGGGGCTAATTATAAACTCTTCCACATAGGGCTGTTAGGAAATAAGTGAGTTAGTATCTGCAAAGTGCTTAGAAAGTGCCTGGCAGTTTAAAGGTATTATGTAAAATTAATTTGTTTCGTTGGTTAAAAAGCGGGTTTGTGGCTGCAGAGTTTCAGGAGCTCCAAGTTATTTTTCCTGCAGAAATGTCTGTTATACAAGACTGTAAAAACCCGTAGTTTGAGTAGTTTCAGGAAGCACAGAGCTGTTAAATTGAAACCTCACCCTTGCTTTGCTTCCTTCCTGCCTGTCTTTTCCCGGGGCGGCCAACATTGTCACCTGTCCGAGGCTCCCTGCACATTTGTGGTAGAGTCACAGCCACCCTTTCAGAAAGCAGCTGTAGTCCCTATACATGTGTGCGTGCATGTGTGTGTGTGTGTGTAAACCACAGTTTCTTGTATTGGTGCCCGTAGTGGCCTATATAAAGCAAATCACACTCCCTGCTTAGTGGGTACCAGCAGGGCCAGTGGATTTAATGGCAGCATTTGCTGTAGCAGAGATTCCTGTTCCGAAGAGGACGGATGGCCAGAGGAGCTTGGATTGGGCTTGGGAGTGAAGGGTGACATTAACAGAGAGAGATCTGGTGTCAGTGACTTGTCCCACGGAACCCAGCTGGAACTCCAGGGGGGTGTCCTCACTGCGGCGCGCAGAGGCCTCGGGTGGCATGCGGGGCCGGACGTGTGCAGTTAGCAGTCCACTGTCTGCAGTGTCTGTCCAGGACTCCAGACAGATTGCTGAGGGCTGTGTGCCGCGCCCTCTTGGTTTTAGCCTGCAGTCAAAACTCTCGTGTGAGGAAGGTAAGAGTAGCAGCTCCGTGACAGCCCCGGGAAGGGAGTTTCTTGATGAAATGCTGAGTTCTGGCAGTGTCTCCCTTGTCTTTTGTCTGTGGTTCCCCAAAGGCCCCTCCTTCTGGCCCTTTCTTCCTTGTCTGTTATCCCCTGGGACATATCTGAGGTGATGGGGGGATCTGTGCACCCTATTTTCTACCTGTAAAAACTTCGGGCCATAAAGGTTGTTTTAAGACACAAAATATCAAAACCTTTTTCAGGGCTGGCTTCTTTCTTTCTTTCTTTCTTTCTTTCTTTCTTTCTTTCTTTCTTTCTTTCTTTCTTTCTTTTTTTCTTGAGAATACAGTTTCTTAAAAAAAAAACAACAACACAACCTCAGTAAACTTAACTATCTGTTTCTAGTTAATCCCATGTACAAATAACTGCAAAGCTTTTTCCTAGACATTGGACTTAAATCTGTTTTATTTCTTTGTTTCCTCGCCACCAATGCCCTTCTCCCACGCTCTGCTCCCCCTTTCAGCTTGTGGTGGTTACGAACCTTGAGGCTCCCTGAGACGGTAGTGCGGGTGGGGAGGGAGTTGTGCATTATAAATGTACAGTTTGGTGACGTTTGACACGTACCAGTGCAGCTGCCACCACAACGAAGGTAAAGATCAATTCCAGCACCCCTGAGGTCTCCTGTGCTCCTTGCCAGCCAGTGCTCTCCCCCAGCCCCCACACTGGGCTCCGGGAACCCACTGATCTGCTTTCTGTCACTGTATGTTAGATTTGTCTTCTCATTTGCAATGGAGTCATACAGTAAGCACACTCGGTGCCTGGCTCCTTTTGCTCAGCATATTGTTTTGGAGAATCCACGCTTTTGCATGTTCAGCGGTTCGTTCTTTTAAAGTAGAATTTCCTTGTGTTGATGTGCCACATTCTGTCGGTTCCGTTCACCTGTTGATGAAACTTTAGGGATTTTTCCAGTTTTGTGTGTTTACAAAGAAAGCAGTCATGCATAGTTATGTACAGGTTTTCTGTGCTCACATGTTTTCATTTCTCTTGGGAAGATACCTAAGAGTGGAGTTGCTGGGTGAGTGTATGTTTAATATTTTAAAGACACCACTAAGCTCTTCCCCCCAAGTGGTTGTACAGTTTTTATTCCCAGCAGCAAGACAGGAGTGTTTCGGTTGCCACACACGCTTGCCAGCACTTGGTGTTGCTAATTGCATTTTAATTGCAGTCATTGTAATATCTGGGCATTAGTCTGCATTTTCCTGATGCTGAGCACCCTTTCACACCCTTCTGGGCTATTCCTGAATTTGCTTTTGCAAAGTGTCTATTCAAACCTTTGCCTATTTCAAATTGTTAGTTTTCTTCATATTTAGTTACAAGGTTTAAAGAAGTATGTAGTCTGATACAAACCTTTCACCATGTAATATAAATATTTTCACTCAGCCCATAGTTTACTTTTTAAATATTCTTTTACCATATCTTTTAAAGAAGAAGTTTTATTTTGATATGTGAGATTTATTAATTTTTAAAATACACACATTCTTCATCCTAAGACACCTTTGACAATCCAGGTTTGCAAGGACTTTTGTCCTAAGTTTTCTAGCTTTAGTTTTAAATTTAGGTCTGTAATTCTTCCTGGTGCGTGCACAGTGGGAAATAAGGGAGGGCCAGAGTTCATTGTTTTCCATGTGGGTGTACAGCTGTTTCTGCTCCATTAATTTTGCACGGGTACCCTTTCTCCACCGAGCTGCATTGGCAGCTTTGTCCAAACCAACTGCGTGTGTGTACGTGTGTGTGACCTGTAATTCCGGCCTCTTTTCTGTTCAACTGATCTGTCTGTCTGTCTGTATGCCAGCACCACCCAATCGTAGCTTAATTATTGTAGCTCTGTCGTAAGCCTTGAGATCAGACGGGGCAAGGTGTTTTCCTTCATTGTTTTTGGGTTACATGAGTACTTTGTCTTTTCATTTGAAATTTTTAATTAGCTTCTCAGTTTCAACAAAAACTTCCTGGAATTTTGTTTGGAATTACATTCAATCCATATAACTTATGCTGTCTAATATAACATGCTAGCCATTGCATGCCTGTGGCCATTAACATTACAGTTAATTAAAATGAAACAGAATAAAATACATTGGCTCCTCAGCCACATCTGGTCCCCAGGGCTCAGTGACCACATGGGGCTGGTGGCCTTGCTGTTGGAGAGCTCACTGGCAGAGGAACGTTTTCATGGTTGTAGTGAGTTCTGCTGAACAGTGCTGCTGTGGACCAGCTTGGAGAGGATGGACTCAGCCGTGTGGAAAGTCCCTGTCCATGAACATGGTATTCCTTTTCATCCAGTTAGGTCTCCTCTGCAGTGTGTTACGGTTTCCAGCGTAGGTTTTGCATACATTGTATCAAACTTACCCTCCTGTATTTTACATTTTGGATGCTATTGTAAATAGTAGTTAAACAATTTTTTTAATTTTTTTTGCTGCTAGTGTATAGATGTGTATGATTTATTTTTGTTTTTTGACCTTGTATGCAGTGATCTCAATTAGTCCCAGCAGCCTTTGGTGGATTCCTTAAAATATTTATTCCACATACACAGTCTTGCTGTCTGTGAATAAAGACAGTTTTACTCTTTACAATCGTATGCATTTGAATTATTTTTCTTGCTTTGTTTCACTGTCTGGGAGCTCCCGTATAATGTTGAGTCAAAGAGGACAAGTAGACAATTTTATTGATCTTTTCAAGATTGGGTTTAATTGATTATATATAATGTTTATCTGTATTCTATTTCACGTATTTCCACTCTTATCTTTACTGTTTCCTTACTGCTGCTTGGTTTGGATTTAACTTGCTATTCTGTCCCTAGCTTCCTAAGATCGAAGCTTAGATCACTGGTTTTAAAGCTTTTTGATTTGGTAATAGTGATATAGTAAAGCTTTTTTTTTATTATTCATTAAATATATTTTAAAATTTCCCTGCGAGTTCCTTTTTGACTTACGGTACTTTAGAGATATGTTATTAATTTCCTATTATTTAGGCATTTTTCTGGATGATATTAATATCCCAAAAGGAGTGATTTTATTCCTTTTAATTGAAATTTGTTTATTGGGACCACATGTGGTCCATTTTGGTGAATGACCAGTCTGCATTTGGAAAGAATGTATGTTCCCCTGCTGTT
>VMDR010003652.1:0-42118 GCA_007922815.1 Macrotus californicus
ATGAAAATAATGTGTGGTCAAAATTATTAAGCTTTAGAGAATTATAATACACAGAACATATAATACAAGAAGCCATGTAAACTTATGGTCTTCAATATTTAGGGTTTAAGAATATATTAAATGAAATAGTAAGTACAATATACTACTTTTATAAAAATGAAAGTATTCACATTAAAGAAAGACTGAAATTGAAAAAGAAAAGAGAAAGAAAGGCAGAAACTAGAAAAGTCCACATCAAAATGTTAAATGTGGTTTATCTCTAGGTAACAGGATTATGGGTGGTTTTATTTTGTCTTTTGAGATTTTTCTATCTTTCAACTTTCCTGCAATGAAGATGCACTACAGTCAGCCCTCTGGATCCACACCCACGGATTCAACCAATCATAGATCAAAAATATCTTTTTTAAAAATGTTACATGGTTGCTGATGTGTATTATGTAGTAGTTAGGCCTGGATGGCTGAGTGTGTACCAACCAGGTAGAGACTTGTGTTTCTTATCATTATTCCCTAAACAATCTAGTACAGCAACTATTCACAAAGCAGTTACATTACTTGGTATTAGAAGTAACCGAGAGATGATTTAGAGTCAACAGGAGTCTGTGTGTAGGTTAAATGCAGATAGGGTGCCGTTTGTATAAGGGACTTGAGCATCTGTGGATTTGGGTGTGGCCGGAGGTTCTGGAGGCCAGTCCTCGTGGGTACCAAGAACGTGCATACATTTAAAATCACGAAAAGAAATCATATTCTGAAGGACACACAGGAAGAACCTACAAAATAGATTATGAAAAAAAAGCTACATCAAGATTGTTATTGCTGTTGGTGTTCCTCTGTTTAGACTTCCTACGAGGAGGAATTGACTTTGGCCAAGAATCTGGTTTTTCACAGACACACATTTGCTCAAGGAAGGCACCCTGCAGCCTGAAGGAGACCTATTACAAACACAGACACGTATACAAAGAAAAGCAACTGCACCAAACAATTACGTTGTAGGGGAAGCTTCCAAGGCCTGACAATTTCTCCAATGGCCACCAGTAAAATGCATCCACTGCAGTGTAAGGGCAGAGAGCCCAGAAGGGACAAGATGCTACTCCTTGATCAAGACTCTTATCGCTGGAACCCACTTTCATGAACAGGACCCAGCCTCAGCAGCTGTGACAACCCTGGGGAATGAGCAGGACGGCGGGGAACTTTTCGCAGTAACTCCTTGAAAGCTAAGTCTACAGAGGCCTCGCCCCTGGGCTGTCTAGAACAGACCTCAGGCTCACAGAATGTCAAAATCACATGGAATCTTTGTGCCCCAGAGTCCTACCCCCTCACTTCACAGATGAGAAAACGGAGTCCCATAGAAGTCAACAGAAGCTGAGGTCACCCCGAGAGCTCCTAATCCCAGTTATGGGAGATGACAAACGGTAAAGCACAAAACTTCTAGAAAGCCACTTATGTCAGAAAGTGGCTCCTGCGGACCTAACCCGAGCCTCACGGGCTGGTCCAGGGTGTAGGTTTGCACATTTGTGTCTCACAGCAGATTTAGAAATGATTCCTCTCGTCTGATTGGGACACTGCCACAGTTTAATTCCGGCAGACCCCTCAGAGTCTGTTAACGCACGTGACACCTTCTTAAGTCAACTTCTGGGGGAAAAAAAGCCAATTTAAAATAGACTGTCTCAAAAATTACATCTATATAATTTATGAGTTTTAAGTAATCTCGATTCAGATTGTCACTCCCAAGGTTCTAATTAAAATTCTTAGGTCACAGAAGACAGACTGAGGCAAACTGTCAAAGAACAAAAAGAAAACTTTGCAGATCTTTTGATTTCCCCACCTGCCCCTGATACTGAAAGACTAAATAAAACCACACGTATTCTCTCCTGACGGGAGGGGGTGGGGCAGGCCAAGTTTCTAATACCGTGGACCAAGGCTGATGATGACATCTTGTTTCATTCATTGGCTTTGAAAGTGTTTCAAACGCAGCACAGCCACTGCCAGTGACTGACACCTACGTCTGTGTTTGTTTGTGGCATCAGTTGTCAAACTAACACTTTAATATGAAATGTATATATATATTTTCCACTTAACTTTTAGAGTGTTGAATGTGGGCCTGCAATGAAGAGCTGCTGTGAACTGCAGAGCTGTGTGGGTCTTCAAAAGATTTAGCTTGTAGGCAGCAGCACCAAGCTGAGATCTTCGCTGGGATGGATCTGCATGTTCTGAGACCCACCACACTGTGGGGGAGGCTCGGAAGCGTTGCCAGGCAGTAGATATCCAGCCTTAAACAGTTTCCCTCTGCTGATGCCTTGGCAGGAAAACTCTTAGGAAGTGGTTGTATTTATAGTTATGGCCTAAAAAATGCAGCTCAGAAACCTTACACACAGTTCCCCTCTATGTGGGAAAAGGAGATGTGAAATGAGGGGGCAGGAGGAACATCACAACATCGATCTGCAAGGTGGCCTGACCCACTCACACTGCACAACTGCAGAGGCCGCCATTCACACGGTATCCCGGTGTCCCAGGTGAACACTGCTCCCCAGAGCTAGGTACAGGCCCCTGCCTTTCTCCCATGCAACCCCCCACACCCTTCCCCATTTTCTATCTGTTCTCGGTATTGCGATACTGACATTTTTAAACCAGTGGAAATGCGCCCACAGGGCAAAACCGAGGACTTTGAGCTTGACTATTAAAAAAAAGAAGAAGAAAAACAAGTACTGTTATCTATCAGTAATTTCCTTCGTTCACTCATTCCCTTCATCTCGTCATTCATTCCGCATTCGCTGACACCTTCCATGTTGCTAGGCACTGCAGAATCAGAGAATGGACTTGAGCTGAGTCAGAGCTCTACCTTACAAAGGTACCATATCTAACGTGCAACATCTCCTCAGACACCACAGAGGATGAGGATGGATCGCCATGTTTCCTGTTGGCAGAAGGAAAAAGCAGGGAGGGGCTCGGGGCCTTGCAAGCTAGCTCTGGGACACTGGAACTCCAGGTTCTTGAACAAAGATGGAAGAGGGCTGTCCCATCCTCTGAGGCTGGGACCTGTGGTAAACTGTTGGCAGAAATGCCCCTAATAATTCTATTCCATATCAGCAGGATGGCTTAATATTAGAAAATCTATTAATATACTACATGACATCATGAATTCATTAATAACCAATAGGATCAACTAATCAATGCCTAAAGTGAATATGATACAATTTGACAATAAATTGTTGTGAAACACTAGTAGAATCTCTATTAAAATCAAACAAATTTAAAAAATAGAATGTCTACTATCATTTTTTTAAACATTAGTTACCATCAGAAAAGTAATTACCCTCTGCCAGTAAATTCACAAAGAGCAATTGAAAAAGAAAAGATAAAACCGGTAACATTTTGCATAAATACACTGAGGGGCGCTGTGGTTAATTTCACCTGGATTTCCCAAGAGCAGCATTTCTCATACTTGGGTTCATGGAACCCTGAGGGTTCCGGGGTGCATTCTCAGGACACTCCAGTTTTCAACAGTGATGCTGTGTTTATGGCTTTATATCTCTCATCATCTAAAATATTAACATAAGCTTTTCAAAATATCCACAGTCAATGAATGGGCAAAGCTGGATTTGGCCTGCAGGATACAGATGATTACAGCCACATGATTTGGTCCCAATTGTCCCCAAGTACTACTGTTCTAATTTTTGAGTCCCAATGAGAAAAAACAAAGTCAGACATGACATATAAGTTTTGTATTTTTATCAAGTGATGACAGGAACTCAGGCTTTGCAGTGATGGGAAAACGAACCCCAGAGACGGAGCAGCTTGCACAGGATGCATGGTGTTAGAATTCAGGCTGCTGAACCCCGGCAACTCGGCTAAAGCAGTCAGGGCACAGCTGCCTCTCGGGCACTGCTCTGAAGTCAGCCAAAGGGTATATTAATAGATTAATATACAATGAACATGGTTCATTTGACATTTATTAGTTTTGGGGATCATAATTAAGAGCTACCAAAATAATAAGTTCTATTTTTACTTAGAAATTTTTATATTTTGAACTGTTATTCTCATTATGCTCCGAAATAATTTAAATCCCCACAAGTTGTTCAAAATATTTTTTTTTCTTTAAAAACCGGTCAACACCTACACTGACTGATGTGGCTCAGTGGGTTGGGTGTCATTCCGCAAACCAAAAGGTCACTGGTTCAATGCGCCCTGGTCACTGGTCAGGGCACATGCCCGGGTTTCGAGTTTGGTCCCAGGTCAAGGCACATAGGGAGGCAACTAATGGATATTTCTCTCACACATCAATATTCCTTTCCCTCTCTTTCTCCCTGCCTTCCCCTCTCTCTAAAAATAAATAAAATATGTGAAAATAAATAAATAAAATAAACACTGGTCAATACCTTACTGAAACTCAAGAAACTTAAGGCAAATTGATTGCCTTAGACAATGAATTAAAATGCCATTAACGCTAATAAAAAAGTTCCGTGATAAAGACAGATACAAAGTAAATACATAAAGATTAGCAGCATCCTTAAACACCAGCAATAAAATGGTAAAAATAGAATGGAAAAAGGTAATCACCAAATTAGCAGCACAACAAAAGATAACCAGAAATAACATTAAGAAGAAATATTAAGAAAGGACATACATTGGACTGTAAAACTTTACCTGGATACTCAAGAATACCTGTATAAATGGAAAGGTATTTGGGATAAAATTAAATAATGCTTAAAAGGCAATTACTCTGAAATTTAATTTTATATTTAATTCAATTTCCATTAAAGTCCACAGCATCATTACTGAAGTGCAACCGTGTAGGTGGAGAAGAATAAACTTGGAGCATGGTCAGTTGAGAGAGTGTAGCAAAATGCAAGAAATAAGGATGACGTCGGAAAATGAAAGTCACACAATAGAATTAGAATTAATTTACCTAAACAAGCACCTTTCTATCAGAACTCCTTAGTCTGCTACACGCAGATATGATGTGCATGGGGAAGAGGGGTTATGGAGAGGCATAGAGTACCCACCAGGTGTGATAAACAGAAAACACGTCTCGAGGAAACAGTCCCTGTGTATCCCCTGTCCACCGCACAACAATTTCAGAAACGCTCAAAACTCTGCAAATGGAAGAGTCCTGTAGACTCTCAGCTTCATGGCCTCTTCACCTTCAATAATCCTCTGTAGCCATTCACACCGTTGCTCACCCCTAGACCTCGCCATCCTCGGAAACCGTACAATCTTGTTTTGAGCCTCCTGGGTTCAAACCACTGTCTCTCTCTCGCCTTCGGCTCACTAGCATTCTTTCCTTCTGCCATAACCCTTCCACCTCGTGGGAGCTGCCACCCCATTCATCCACAGTTCACTTTCTCACTGCTCGGCGGCCTCTGCCCTCTCTTCGCTTGCCCTGTAGAGCTAAAATTCTTTGTCTTGCTTTTATTTTTAAATTAAATTTATTGGAGTGACATTGGTTAAATGATATAGGTTTCAAGTGTACAATTCTATGATATATCATCATCTACATACTGTACTGTGTGTCCGCCACCCAAAGTCTAATCTTCCTCTGTCACCATACATCTGACCCCATTTACCCTTTACTACCTCTCACCCCTGTCCCTCTGGTAACCACCATACTGTTGTCTGTGTCTATGAGTTTTTGTTCATTTGTTTTTCCGGTTAGTTCATTTGTTGCTTTCAGTTTTCTCTCACATATGAGTGAAATCATATGGTTCTTGACTTTTTCTGTCTAATTTCAATTAGCATGATATTCTCAAGAGCCGTCCATGTTGTCACAAACGGTAGTATTCCATCTTTTCTTACAGCTGAGTAGTTTCAATGGAGTACTACTCATCCATGTCTTCCTTTTCAATAGTCCCCTTAACCTCACCCCTGTTGTCCATCTGTTCCCATGTATACTTGTCTAGACAAAGCCCTAAAACTTATAAAATCAACTCTCCACTTTTCTTCACCTTCATACAATCAACTGAAAGTTTAAAAAAAACTCAAATTTAGCCCTGCCTGGTGTGGCTCAGTGGATTGAGCGTGGACTGTGAACCAAAGGGTCTCCGGTTCAATTCCCAGTCAGGGCACATGCCTAGGCTGTGGGCCAGGTCCCCTAGTACAGGGAGCATGAGAGGCAACCACCCATCGATATTTCTCTCCCTCTCTCTCCTTCTCTTCTCCTCTCTCTAAAAATGAATAAATAAAATCTTTAAAAAAAATCAAATTTCCACAACCAGTTTTATGGAGCATCAGATGGACACTCCTACACATTCCCTTTGACCTTTCTTCCTCACCTCCGAGAAGACTAGTCATACCTTCCCCTCTTCCACCCGCACCCTGCAGATGCTCAGCAGTGCTCTCTCACCTGATAATGCCAGTTCACCTTCCACAAACTGTCTCCTATAGACACACTCTCACCTTTCCACCACCAGATCAACATTCCACCTCACATCTATCTTTCACTTCATGTTACGACAAAAATGAAGGTCCATCCCCCGCCAGTGGGTAGTTTTTCTACTTGTCTTCTAGATACCCTACCACCTGCCTCCTGAAGGATCCCGTCTCTTAGACCTCACAAATCTCTCCTCTCCCAGGTCTTTCCCATCCATATTTGCACATAGTCTGGTATCGCTCATCTTAAAAAACGAAGATGCATTCACACAACCAAACAACAGCTAAAAGAAACTTCACCTTGTCCCCTGACCTGTCCTCTGCCACTGACCCATTTTTCTGCTGTCCTTCAAAACTTCTCGGAAGAGTTGCCTCTGCGTACTTCTCCACAATCTGACTTTTAATCCACTCCTCAACCTACTCCTCTCTGGCAGCCTTTTGCCCCAAACACTCCCATGGAAACTGCTCTTTGACAAAATCCCCAACAGCCAACCTCTTGTCAAATCAAATAGATATCTTTCTGATCTCCTAGTGTTTCTTGGCAGCATTGGACAGAAATAACTTCTCTTTAAAGCCCTTTCCGAGGACTCTGCCTCCTCATCAAAGGTACCTTCTATTTCACTGGGCACTATTCATGAGTCCTCTTTGCTGGCTCCTCCATGTCCACCCAAACTCAAACCTTCACTAGTCTTCAGGATTTGGCCAAAGCCCTTATCATTCTCTCTTGATGACCACGACCATTTTTATGATTTCAAACATCACTTATGTCTTGATAACGCTCACATTTATATCTCTGGTGAAGGCTTCTCCTTTGTAACTTTAGATTCATATGTCCAACCTCCTACTACTCATCTTCACTTAAATATTTCACAGATATCTCAAACAGAATTCTTGAATCCCGCCCTCTCAAAGTGACAGCGTCATCCACACAAGTACTAAAGCCAGAAACTTTGTGGTCATCCTTGGTGCCTCCTTCTCTACTATTCCACTATATTCAATCTGCCTGTAAACACCATCTATTTAAATTCAGCTCACTTTTCTCCAATGCCACCGCCCCCAGCCCATCACCATCTTCCCTAGAGAGGTTCTCTGCAGTGCTTGCCCCACTGTGGCCTCATCCAATGCATTCTTCACAAAACAGCCATTGGATCATGTAAATCTAAGTCACATGTTCTGCCTCTGTTTAGAATCTTTAGTAGTAAATCCTTGTACTTATTAGAAATTACTTAACATAGCCCTCCGGCCCTTCAAAATACGGACTCTGCCAGCCTCCTCAGTGTCATGATATGCCTCTTTCCCCCTATTGCTCTGAGCAAAAGCCACATTCCCATCTTATTTATTTGTTTGCTCATTTAATATCCACCTGCCACACCAGAATGCAACTTCCACAAGTTCAGAGCCAGGCCGTGTCAATCTCTTTACTGTTGTATCCCCTGCAATGGTCAGGGATGCTTGGCCTTTGCAGGTTCACAGGAAATATTCTTTTTTTATTTCATTGAGGTGACATTGGTTAATAAAATTATATAGGTTTCAAGTGTACAATTCTCTAATACATCCTCTGTATATTGCATCGTGTGGTTATCACCCGAAGTCACATGCTTTTAAGTTAGTAAATGAAGAGAAGTACTATTTTTGCCTACACTTCTTTCAGCCCAAAAAGCACTACCAATTTCCTTTTTTTGCAATCATCTTTAGCTCTTCAGAAAAGATAAATTTTTTCATAGCCATGTCCCATTTCCACCTTGGTGACTTATTAATGGCCCCATAAGCAACTCTCAGTGTGCTTATGACAATTTCAAAAGCTCCTCTGATGCACTTGGTTCATAATTACTATTTATTCTGGGTCCTCAATTTACTAAAAGACATGTTCCTTCACTAAAATGGAGAGGAAAGGGCATTTTAATGAAATGAAATCTCACAAAGCTTGCTCTGTATCATACATGCTCTTGCCAAGGTGAGAAGCCAAATATTGTAAAGTTCATTTCCGATGGTGCTGCAACGCAGGGTTTGGAATAGGTGTCAGCAACAGCTCCCTGCCCTCCCAATCAATCACCTCTCATTGGACGTTATCAAACATCCTCACCTGCATGTCCCCCAGGCCAGCATGGCAGAGGGCTGGTGCTCACCAACAAGAGAGGAAAAGAAAGGCATCTGCAGTGAGAGAGCACCTGGTGCAGAGACTTCTGACCTCTTTGTGTCCAGACTAAGCTTCTGGTTGGCCTACGTTTAAACTATATGGACTGAGACCACTGTTGATTCTCTCGTGGATATTGCTCCACAGCATTACTAAGTTCAATAATACCGGTACATATTTATTTTCCTGGTCCCGTCCCGTTGCCTCCAAGACCCTGTCTTCCCTGCGAGCTGAAGAGCAGAGCACTATGGCCCAGTATCCTAACAATGGGTCCATGGAACGTTAGGAATACGTACATGTGTTCAAGGGCCTAAGTCCTATACAATACATTTTGACAACTATCCTACCATTCTTGTGTAAGCATGTTTGGGATCATTTAGATGAATGCTTACTGAGTACGACCATGCAATGTCTGTGCCCGCCGCCTCTTTTTTTTTTACAATGGACTGTGCTATTTATGAGGTTTTTTGGAAGAACTGTTAGCAAATAAGAACAGAGGTGGACATCATTGATAAAGGATGGATGTTTTTAACCCAAATGAAGGCCAACTGATATTCAGAACATGCTTTTCAAAAGGAAACGTAACAATGGTTCAAATAGTGAAAGTGAAGACAAATGAGGCATCACACCACAGTCAGTACGTACAAGAGCCAAACCCAAAGACCCCGGGCCTGAGACTCCTCA
Organism: Macrotus californicus; assembly: GCA_007922815.1. NCBI lineage: Eukaryota > Metazoa > Chordata > Mammalia > Chiroptera > Phyllostomidae > Macrotus > Macrotus californicus. The sequence goes on from VMDR010003652.1 coordinate 9,182, forward strand.
CGGCGGCACACCGCCAGTGCTGACTTCATTTCACCCAAACTGCCTCCTTGTCCTGCTGAATCAAGGTCAGTGATTTGCGCTTTATTGGTCTGCGGTTTTGTTTTTACTTAACTAGTAAATTGGTTTGCCTTGGTAGTTGTTTAAGAGCTATATTATCAGGAATACATACCTGATTTTATGTTTGCCCATATTTAAGAACTATTAGCATAAAAATATTTAAATTAAGGTCTATGCTTTTGTTTGCTTGGGGTTTTTTTCCCTGTTAAATATTTGTGAATGCTGATACAGTATAAAAAACTAGAGCAAAACTCAAACCTCCACTTTGCCAGCAACTAGTGATATGGTCTCATACAGCAACTTACACTTTCTCTTTGAACGGCAGTTTCTCCAGAGTGGCCACAGGCACTGCGCAAGGGGGCATGTGCTAACCACCTAGCCTACAGATGGTGAGACATAAAGCTCGGTTTCCTGTTTCTTGACTCCATGACTTTCTGCTTACTTAAAAATTTATTTACTGTGTTAAAGACTTTATTTACTTATATTTAGAGAGAGGGGAAGGAGAGAGAAAGAGAGGAACAGACACACAGATGTGAGAAACATCAATCAGCCACCTCTCATACGTGCCCCAACTGGGGACAGGCCAGGAACCCAGACATACGCCCTGACCAGGAATTGAACGTGCAACCTTTCACTTTGCCTAACAATGCCCAACCCAATGAGCCACACTGGTCAGGGCTCCTGACTTATAAATTTAAATATCCATTGATGTTATATTAGTTATAACCCTTTATTTTTTAATAACACTTAACTGTTCAGTGTTAACTCCTAACAACTATGAAAGATAAGTAATTAAGGCATTATTGGCCCGATCTTGTTGATGTGGAAAATGAATTCTGAAGCAGTGAAGGGACTTACTGACAGACATGTGTTGCTACATGGTCAGTGGTACAACTCCTTCAAGACTTAAAGTGCCACCCTGGCTGGTGTAGCTCAGTGGATTGAGCACAGGCCTGAGAACCAAAAGATCACCGGTTCAATTCCCAGTCGGGGCACAAGCCTGGCTTGCAGGCCAGGCTCCCAGTGCAGGGTGCGAGAGGCAACCACATATTGATGTTTCTTTCCCTCTCTTTCTCCCTCCCTTCCCCTCTGACTATAAAAATAAATAAAATCTTTAAAAAAAAAGACTTAAAGTGCCACTGTTCTCTCCGTTGGACTATGTTCAGATTACAAAGGAGTTCTTTTCTAAATTCTTCAATGGAATATTATGTTGTGGTTTACCAGTAGGTATAAGAAGGGGGTCTGGCTAGTTCATAAATAATGTACATAAGGTACCATATTTTGCCGTGTATAATGTGAACTTTTTCGCCCAAATTTCTGAGGGAAAAATTAGGATGTGCATTATGCATGGGTATAATGATTACATGCCATGCATATAATAATCCCGTTATAACATGCACAAAAACGTGGGTGCACATTGTACACTGCAAAGCACAGTATTTATAAAACAGCAGAAAGTTGAAAAGAAAAGCAGGACAGCCATGACAGGGAACACTGATTTTAAAAGCAAGGACACCAACCATTCCCTCTTCCCCCCTCTCCTTTAATTGTTCTGCTCACAAGTGAATCCTTTTAGATTTTAAGGTCTATTACCAATTCATGCTGCAAAGAGGTTATATAATGGCTTTAGAAATTACATTAGGTCAGAGAAGAGCTTTTTTCCCTAATTACCCAAAATAATATAAGTGATAAGTACTTTAAGATTTCACCAGGAAAATATAGGTGCAAATTTCCACTGAAATTAGGGGAACCACTCACTCTTGTCTTTGTATTCAAGATGGGCTATGAAGGTCGAAGAAGTCAAAGACTGGCTACCAGCACCAACAGAGATATTCCCGGGTCCGAGCAGACACAGAAACGCCCCGTTAAGAGAACACCAGACCCTTCTCCGTGCTCGTGTGGGAAAGGGTCCCAGCCGGCACTACCAACAAATCCACAACTTTGAGGACACGAAGGCGACAGAAGCGAGAACATGGGGGCAGCACACAGGCTAGAGAGGCGCAGGCTTTGACATAGGATGCCACATTCGCACACACTCACTCAGTTATTATTTAATTCCTTCAAAATGTACACAAAGATAGTCAGAGGATGTTTACATTTGAAAGAGAAAATAATCAAAGCAACTAAAATGTCCAAACAGTAATTATATAATTTACTCTATCCTTATGATAAGGTATTGTTCAGCCATTAAATTGTTGTTTACACAGAATTCTAAGGGCATAGAGAAGGGCTTTTGACATAATGCCCAGATTTAGAAAAGGGATAAATATTCATAGTATGATCTCAACTGTGTTAAAAAAAAAAGGACACCCAAGCACAGAAAAAAAGCTGGAAGGAAACTTTTGAAAATATTAGTTATAAATTTAGGCTGATGAGATTAGGAGGAAAACTTTTTAATTCATATTTTATGTGTATGTTCCAACATGTGTGAAATAATTATGTTACTTCAATACCAGTAAAAATATTAAAGGTCGACTTCTACAAAACTATTAATATTTCTTGAATCAATTACAACAGGGCTGAGTTCCCCTCAAAAAAGACTTTGAAGCACTAAAAGACCAAAAGGAAAAAAGAAAATACACGGGTGTGTGCCAGTGGACTAAGGGCCCTGGAGATCTACGTGAGCTCAGAAATGACCTCAGATTTGGGGGATTCCTACTCTCCAATTTCTCGCATTTCAGAGAATGATGGTCCTCTCAGCTAGCCTGCACGAGGACTCAAGAAAGCCCGACCTGCTATATTGTCACACCTTTTCATTCTGCACACTAAAAACTGACCCAGTTGGTAACAATGATACTGGAGATTTTTAAGACAGATCTTTGCCAAAATACTGAATTTTTCTGCATCCAGAAAATCGTTCTGCATTGGTAACTTTTTCTTTATAGATCTTCCATAAAACCTCTCTAAAGGCAGAGTAAATATGTGCTTTAAAAGGAAAAATTCCTGGGGGCCCTCTCCCCTAAAACTTCCCCTTTTCTCTCACACATTTCACCTCCAGTCATGTCTGACCTGCCGTCTACCTGCCTCCAGGTCTCACTCCAACTCCTTCTGACCTCCTTGAGCCTTCAACCCCTCCTCATCCTCTAACCCAGTGTTACTCAGAACCATTATTCTGAGTATGTTTTGTTACAGGCAACCAGTTAAGGAGTTTATAGCAGAATGTAAATCAGCACAGTATTTCCTTCATAAACAAAGTCGTGCTTAAAAAGAGAGATACAGAGAAAGAAACAAAAACGCCATCTGCAACAGCAGCACGCTTGGTGACAGCACTGGCTTACGCTCCCTTTCATGTCACAGACTGTTGACAAGCATTGTCCGAGCAACATCGGTCCACGTACCACACTTGGAGCTGTGCTGCTATATCTTCCCACTCGCTCCAAAATTTTAGCTCGGTGTGTTCAGGCAGTGATACATGCACTGGGAAAATGAAACAAGGCAACAGACCAGAGAGAGTAGTGAACAGACCAGGATGGTCATGAAAGAATTCTGTTGGAAAGTGACATTTAATAAGAGAAAGCTAACCAAGCAAAAATCCAGAGAAAGAATTTCCAGGTACAGGAAACAGCCAATGCAAAGGTTTTAAGTTGGGATATAAAAGTTAAGTAAAAATATGATAGACTTATTAAGGGCTAATCGATTTTAGAAATCACCTGGACTAGAGCAGAACACAAGCTCCACAGGATGTTAAATGATTATTTCACTTTAAAAATGTTCCCTGGTCAAGCGAGTTTATAAAAAGTTGAACTAATGAAGTTTAAATGATTTTGTTTTTTTTTTAAATCAGCTGCTAATATGCATTGGGAATCTCCAAGTGTTCCTTGAAACCTAGGCTGAGATGCACTGTCCAATGCCTTAATTTTACCAATGAGGATACTTAGGTTCAAAGACGTGTGGTGACTTGACTCACCCCAATAGTGCACTGATACACATTTAACCACCATTTCTCTGCCACCACCCCCACACACCAAATACACACGTATTGTGATGGGCATGCTCCAAAGTGGTTCTCATGATCCCCATCTCTTAATGTCCACCCTGTATATATGCCTTTCCCCTGGAGTTGTGGGTATGGACACCTCTGAGTGCACAGGTGATGGGATGTCACTTCCATGATGAACTTACATTACACGAAAGTTCATCTTCTTTCCCTAGAGGCTCTCTTTCTCCCAAACTGGCTTTTAAGAAATGAGCTGTCATGTGAGAGGCCCACGAGGCAAGGAGCTGAGGGCAGCCTTCAGCTGACAATCAGGAAGAAGTCAGGGCCCTCAGTCATAACACTGTAGTAAAATGAATTCTGCAAAAGTCTGGGGGAGCTGAGAAGCAGATTCTTTCCAGGTAAACCTCCAGACAGGAACACAGCCCAGCTAACCCTCCACTGCAGCCTTGGCAGACCCTGTGCAGAGCACCCAGCTAATCTGGGCTGGGCTCCCAACTCACAGAAACTGGCAAATGACAAATGCACGCTGTTTTAAGCCAACAAGTTTGTAACAATTAATTCTGAAACATGTCCATAAGCAATATACACACATATGTGCATACATTTATTATCGCTTCACTGCTCTAAAGGGTGTGTAGTATTAAAAATAATAAAATATGCAAGTCTTCATTATAAATTCTATATAGCCAGTTGATGCTCACAAAATGCTTTTGTTGGTCGTTGCTGAATCACTGCATCCATAAAAACTGTGGTTGCTCCTGATGAGAAAGTGAAGTTTCAACATCAACATTGCCGGATATGTTCACTTACACTAATGAGCGGGATGAGAGTGAAACAGCAAACACATGTTTCAAACTCCATTCAATTGTCAGTGTGGAAAGACCTCTTCGCCGAACTGCAAAACAGTTTTTGAATCCTCAAATGCTGTTTCTTTGACTTTGGGTACTACTCACAGTGTAACTACCACAGGCAGGAAAAGCTTTTAAGTTTACTCCATATTCGTAACACTTTCTCCGTCACTGGTGCAGGGAATGTGCTAGGCTGCAAGAAACATTTTCATTAAGAACCACACAGTAAATATTTTAGGTTTCGCAGACCACACATGCCTGTGTCAAATATTCTTTTTTGTGGGGTTTGGTGTTTTGTTTTGTTTTTTTGCTTGTTTGTTTGCTGTTACAACCTTTAAAAAGTATAAAAAGCATGCCTGACTCTCTGAATATACAAAAGTAGTCCCGGGCTGGATTTGCTTCATAGACCAAAATTTTTCAAACACTGGTCTAGACAATCAAAAAGATCAATCAAAAAACCCTGATTTGTAATATCTTATTTCTGTGATGTAAATAGTGCCACCATGGCCGATTTCAAGCTACTGACATGATTTCACTGTATGTGGAATTGGGGAGACATGCACGAAAGCACACCATTTGTCTTAGTCTGCTCGGGCTGCCATAACAATATACCATGGATTGAGTGGCTTAAACAGCATAAATTTATTTTCCCACAGCCCTGGAGGCTGAGAAGTCTAGGATCAAGGTGCCTGCTTATTTGGTTTCTGGTGAAGGCTTTCTTCCTGGACATCCCCCTTCCTTCTGTGACCTCACACAGCGGAGGGTGGGGGGAAGGAAATGAAGAATGAGGGAGGTGTGGGGGGGCGGGGGGGGGCGCACTAACGCCCACACCTGTGCAAGCAAGCCTGGCTCTAATGTCTCTTTTTATAAGGACAACTAATCCTGCTGTATCAGGACCCATCTTGATTTTTTCATTTAACCTTGATTACCTCCTTCACTATCCCCATTCAGGGTTAGGGTTTCAACATAGGGGAAAATCAGTCCATAGAATCATTCTACAACTTTTCCACCATAGAGATAACAGAAACTAATAGTAAAATTTAGAGAAATCATTAGGAAGTGATGAGTTTTTAGTACTTATTACCTTTGTTCTTAACATAATTTATCTATTTGTAAATTTATAAAATTTCATTTTAAATACAGCCTGGGTTAAAGAACTGGAGAACTCTCAAGGATTCCTGAAAATCCCCCAAGTGCCCGGTGTGAGGCAGTTCCAGCACACCCTGCCAAAACAAGTTCGTCCCAGAGCTGGTACCAGAGCCCATATTTGTAAAGGTAGCCTTCTTTCTTCTTTATCCTTGAACAAGTTGCAGAGACAACGGTTAGTCTATTGCCTACTATCAGAAGGAAATACAACAAACTCTAGTTTGTGACAACGAATTTCTTTTTCCCCAGGTTTTAAAAGGCATAAAGACTAGGCGAGTTTTATCCTATGGCCTAAATAGCTGGCTTGCTCATTAAATACATAATTCCTATACTGGTCTACTATTTGCTTTCCTGCTAGTCCAGAATTTTCTCAGCCAAAGTTTGATAAAGTGCCATGAAAGAAAGGTTATAAAGCAGTAGTTTCCCAAACATCTGTGCACTGGAATCAGAGGAAGACACTTTATACACTAAACAGCACATAAACTTGGTAGTGTACCACAGTTTGGGAGGAATAGGCCCCAGGAATCCCTGTTTTTAACAAGTGCTGATGGTGATTCCACTGTAACTAGGGCAGCATCTGCTGTCAGATAAACATTTGAGAAGTATCAGCATAAATGATTAAATTAGCCTAAAGAACCAGCCATTCAGCAAGCCCAGTATGTCTTATTCTTTCACACACCTGTCCTGGGATCTTTTCAACCTTATCTGTATCAGTCTTTACAGTAACACTTTGTTTTAGTCCTGCAGAAAATACGTAATTTCAGTAGCTCTCTTGTAAAAGTTACTAAGGCAAAATCGTGAGTGTATGATGTTTCTCTGAAATGTTTCTAACCTTTCTGTTTCCTTCTGGTTTCCCTGACTTCTCTGTCCTCCTTTATCAAATTTGCTCTAAGGAATTAGATATGCTCAATCTCACCAACATGTAAATGACTAATATGGGATCAACCCCAACCTCACTCTTCCTCACTCTACACCACTCACCAACAAATCCTATCAGCTTCCTGCTGCATCGGTCCCAAAGCCCACGACTGCCACCACCTTTTCCACTGGAACTCTCATAACAAGCCACCGTGCTCTTGGGCTACATTGATAAAATAGCATCACAATGGATTTTTCCTGTGTCTACCTTTGCTTCCCATCGGTCTAGTCTGAACACACAGTCTGAATCACATTTTTAAGGTATCAATGACATGTCATCTTTCTGCTGGAAACTCCTCAGTGACTTCCCATCTCAAAATGAAACCCAGTGTCCTTACTTACCATGACCTACAAAGAGCCTCACGGTCACTGCACCACTCACCTCCTCCTGCCCCTGTCCGGTCTTTCATCGCGCTCCATCTCCATGGCCACATCTTCCCTGACCCACCTATGTCAAACAGCACCCCCCCACAATCCCCCATCATCACTTCTTCCGACCCTCCTGCATCTCATTTTCAGAGCCCTACTCTCACAGCTTGGCACAGGAAATGTTGTCACCTGTCACCTCCCCCCACTAAAAAGTTGGCTTCATAGGAGGCGGGGTTTGTCGGTTTTATTCACTACAGTTTCCCAGTACCTGGCACAGGGTCTGGTATGTGTAGTAGCCATTCAATTAATATTCATCGAACATTAATTATTAAACAAAAGGTAATTACTGTCACCTTCCCACAGCGATTTCTCTTTTCACAAACTACCTGCTTCTTCATCTAACCTTGACTGCGACCCTTAAGCACATCATATTCCTCTCGGTCTGGACTGGCTTCATAATTTGTGAGACTCTGTGCAAAATGAGAACTTGGGCCTCTCGTTCACAAACTATTAGTGAATTTTAAGAAGCCCACAGCAGAGCACTAAACCAAGGGCCAGGCCTCTCTACGTTCAGAACCCTGTGCAACCGGGCAGGTCACTTGCCCACGAGGCGGGCCCTGCTTCCGGTTCTCTGAGCACACCACCCTTGCCCTTGTGCTGAACCTGCCACCTCCCACTTCTCCCTTACCTACAGTCCGTGACTCTCCCTCAGGGAGGAATTCCCAAGCTCCCGGGGCTAGACTGTACCATCTCGCATTCCCACTGCATATTACCTCTTTCATAAAGCCACCAGACTTAGGATAACTGTTGATTTTGGCCTTGTCTGCCAAGCCATACTGAAAAAGGTAGTGCATTATATAAGTGTATTCCCACCACCAGGCCTGGTGCCTAGTTAGTACCCAGTAATTCCTTGTTAAATTAGCTAAAATGGGAAATAAATTGCTAGTTGTGGAACTTCAATGATCAGAAAATAGAATGAAAAGGTATTTGGATAACCAGGGCACTCTTGGGCCATGTTCAAATTGGCTACTTTTGGGAGAGACTAGGACCCAAGCAGTCCATTGGGCATCTCTGCCCCGAGCATGGGAGGGCGTGGACACAGAGCTTCGGTGACAGCTCAGGAAGCCTTGGCAGTGAAGCATGTGACAGGAGGAAGCATTCGATATGAAAGGCAGGAAAGAGCAAGCTTGAGAGAGGGCAAATAAAACAGGCAGTCATCCCAATCACGCTGAACCTGAGACTGCCCTGTTGGCATCTCAATTTAATAAGTAAGTGGGAGCCATGACAACCAGCCAGGCAGCAGGAGTTGGCAGTGATGGTGTCGTGATTCAGTGAACAGGGACCAGGGAAAAGACCTATGTAAATCTAATCCAGATGTCCTAACCTCAGCCCAGCATGCCAAGAAGGGTCTCAAGGAGAGTCAATAAATTGAGGCTGATCAGCAGCCATAGGAATTAGAGAAACCCTTTGGAACTTAGGGAACAACTAGCACACTCAGCAAATAGGCAGAAACTGGGGTCTCAGAGCCAGGTGTTCCAGAAGCCTGGGGTTCGGATGAATTTCAGATCTCAGTCACAGACTGGTGCCAATTGGCCTGGCTCTGGGTCTGCACGTGAAAGTCCTCAAGGCCTCCACCAATAGAAGTATGAAAGGGGCAGACTTGATGCAAGGAGGGCTCCTGGCTCCCTCTACGTGACCTTCTCATCCAGGTGAGTCCCAGCAAACTCATCTCACCAAGTACATCCCAATCTAAGTTTCCGGCACAGCACTGTAGCAGAGAACTATTGCTCAGCCATCTCAGTACCCATTCCCACCCCCTTCCTCGCCTGCCTTCTACTATAGAGTCTGAAAAATGTGAGACACCCAATGTCCCTTGAGGCCAAGATGGCCATGTGACGCACTACCATCCAATGAGACAGAAGATTTTGTGCCCGTGGAAGCTTCACAACAGAGTGTCCTCTCCTGATTCAAGGGACAGATGTAACTGCCGCTACTTTTCCCTTCTTCCTACCTTGAATAAGAATGTGTTGTCTGATGTACAGAAGCATCGTGGAGGCAAGACTGAGCACGAAAACCAATGTGCTACAGATGGGAGGAAGAAAAATAAAAGAGCCTGGATCCTTGAAGGCAGCACTGAACCCATATCCAGACATCTTGCTATGCAAGAGGAAAAAAAAACCTGTTTGTTGCAGAAAGCACACCTAACATGTTTACTTATACCATCGATTCTGTAACCACAGAAGTCAATATGTGCAACACTAGAGAGCATTTCTAAAACGAAGTTCAATAGTTATGAGTCAGTCATTAGAGTCTGGGTTCAAATCCCAGCCTTATTGCTTACTGGCTGTGTGAACTTGAGCAAGTTTCCCAATTTCTCTGTGCTTCTGTCCTCAACTGAAAATGGATGTGATAATGGACTCTACACTATAGAGTAGTTGGAGGGTTTGAAAATAAGCTTTTAGAACACAACCTGAAATATGGTGAGTGTTCGGTACATACGGACGATTACTATGATGGTACTGATCGAACAAAAGGAAAAGATGCAGAAAATGAGCCATCACTGCTAGTCCTTCTGTGCTTATTAGCCAGACTCCGGTCCTGTACTTCTCTTCCTAGTACAAATCACCCTGGCCTTCTCCTTTTGTATTATATAGTTGCTTTTCCTGTGTTAGCCTCTAATTTATGGAGCCATTTTAAATGGAGAGGAGCAGAAAATATACTGCCTACTTATTATCACCAAAAGACTCATCAAACCAGTACCACTTCTGCAAAAAAACAACCACAGACAAATAAAACAAAAGCATTTACAAACTATTGCCTCACTGACTGAACCTATCATCTGCCCATTCTCCTATAGTTGCTGTAAGGTAATCTGACCTTCAGGGACTCAGGCTCACATACAAATACTCCCATAGGCCTCGGCGCAGCCGGGAGAGTGCCATGCTCGCAGCTTGCTCATAAACCAAGTATGTTAAATCCCGACTACAAACAAGTAAACAGTATCCAGCTGACAGGACCACGTATCATGTTTCATCTATTTTATTCATGAACTTAATAGACCACTAAAAAGACTTATTTACACCCCCATTCTATTACTTAACTACCAACTAATACCTCTCTTCGTGCCCAGCAAGAAAGGCTCCCAATATATCTGTCCTCTACAAAGAAAACTAGCCAGTTAGAGAAAAAACAAAAAGAGACACTGTCATTTTCAGCAATAAAGCAGAATAAATGGATTGATAAGTGCCTATTTTATAAGAGTTAGGAAAGTTTGATAAAAATATAACAAAGTCTCCTCCAAATGACTACCTGAGCTTGCAAGCGTGCAGGAGATATTTGCAGGTGCCAAAAAAGAAGAGGGAACTGAAAAGAAAGAAAACAAAGAAGTGACTGCCAGGTTGCAGTGTCTGGGAGGAGAGAAAGGGACAGCCCACCCCAAGACTGGAAACAAAATCCTGAAACAAAGCTGGGATGCCTAAAGCACTCATGCATTACGGAAAGGGTGGGCTAAAAATCTATCTGCTCACCAGGAAAGGGAGATGGGTAGGAAGACGCCTCTCTTGTGTATGCGATAATAGCCTCCCAGTGAATTTGTACAGTCACTGGCCTGTACTGATAGTTTCAGGATCAACTCTATCTCAGTACTGCGGGGTACCTCTGGCCAAAAAATTACCATAAAGTGGCCCCAAATTAGTGGTTCCCAAGGGCACCTGGAAGAAGAAAAAAATCAAATACTCTTTAGCCCTGTGCTGCCTGATAAATTGGTCGTTAACCAAGTGAGACTAAATTAAATTTATATGAGTTAAAATTTAATTTAATTTAAAATTCAGTTACTCACATTCGCCACATTTCAGCTGCCTTCCTAAAGCCATGCGACTAAGAAATACCAGAGCTTGTCCTCAATCTAAGGCCTCTAACCTCTAATTCAGTTTCTTCCCAGAACACAATGCTACCTTGAATCTGTCTACAAATTTAAAGAGTAACTTACAGAATTTGCAAGCCCCATAGAAATGGCATTTTATTAAAACATTGATGTTCCCTCAAAGGGAATCATCAGGGACTTAAACAAAATTTATATACAAGGTGTTCACTGAAGCATTATTTATAAAAGTGAAAGCTGAAAATGACCTCAATATCTAATAATTAGTAAGTGCAGACAATGGCATGTCTGTACAATGCAATGTTACACATCCATCACAAATCATTTTCTAAATGACTATTTACACCTCTAGGAAAATACTAATGATATAATATTGGGGGGAAATATGACATGAAAAGTATGATATCCATTTCATTCAAATATACCTGTTGCTGTAACAACTGACAGTGATCAACACATGCATATTGAAAGCCCGAAAGTAAATGTGCCAAAACATAAACAGTAATTACATCTGGGTCACAGGGTGGAAATCACTGGTGATTTTATCTTCGTTCTCTAAAATGAACACACACTGCTGCCATAATCTGAGCAAAATGAAATTCACAAATAAACTTTAGAAGTTTGTTTGTGCAAAGCACCAGCAACTTTACATTTCAGTCTTACTCCCCTGCTGAACTCAGCAGGGAAAAGTTAACATGCTACAAGGAAATAAAATCAAAGGACAAGAAACCAGAGAGGAAGATAAAGTGTCTCTGAGACTGAATTATGTGAGACCATACCCTGCTTCTCATCACCACTGAGTCCTAAGTAAGTTAACTGGACTTGGAGGTCTAACAGAAAACCAAGCACAGAAGGACCCTAACTAACTCCCCAGGCTCTTCTGGTTTAACCAAAGCCTTAGCAGAGTAGCAGAAGGGCTGACCAGAACACGAACCCCAGCCAAGACACTTCATCTATAACCGCTGTCTGTGCTGCTGAAAGGTCAGACCGCATCTCAAAAAAGTGCAAACCATCCAACCACAGACACACATCATATCTTCCAGTCACGAGAAGGCCTTCACCTGAAGCAGACCAAATTAAGGACCCTTCCTAACCGTCCAACATGCAAGGAGAGTAACAGTTTTCTTATGGAACATACCCGTTCCTCCAAGGCTCTTCTGCTGACCCCTAAAGAAATATCTAATGCAATCTTAAAGTTCAGTTCACAAGCTAACATCCCATACTACAGGCTGTCACTCTCCCAAACTCGTGCGTCCCTATCATCTACCTTCAATCCTTCATTTAGTTCTGTGCTGGCAATCTCTCAAGTACCTATTCAGCAGGTTACTAGAGATCTTGCTGAGGAGGAAGAAATTTTAAGAACACCAATCTTGTTTTCAGGTATAATGTACCTGCCATCAGAATAAAAGCGGTTAATGGTTTTTCCATTTCTTTTCCATTAGGGAACTGGATGGATGCAGAGGGGACTGGATGAATGCAGAGGGGCCTGAAAGCTGAAAGCTAAGCCACGAGGTGATTCTCCCCTTCGTTTAAGTCAAACGTGCTTCTGTGCCCTTTATTCAACCCCCCTCCTGCTCCCTTCGGCCCCTCAAGCTTCCCCCTTGGGACTGGGAGCCTGAATCCGAGATGCACGGCAGCAAGCAGTGTAGGGCAAGGTAAGTTTGGAGCTCAGAAAATCCGATTAGTCTCACTAACGCTGTTAAAATGGAGTTTTCACAGACAACCCCCGTGAGTGAGGCTCCTGCACCGGCACTCAGGCCGCGGTTAGATGCTCCTAGTGCTTTCGGGGGTCACGGCGAGGATGGCGGTGGTAATGATAGAGAGGACGGCGAGGGGGAGGAGGGACATGTGCTGGACGAGATGGTGTAAGCCGAGAAACTTAGCAAATATAAACCTACAGAACCAAACCAATGTGTTCTACAAGCACCACACTGACCCCCAAAAAAAAGTACGTCAAAGGGAGACAGTACAGACCTAATCACGACGTGAAGTTTAAATTAAGCCTAACTTCGCCATTTATTAAAAACAAAACCCACTTCTTCTGGCTTCAGGGAATGTCACTGAGGGCCCAGCAGAACAAGTGCACCCCTCATTGTCCAAACAAGCAGGTCCCAGGGAAGCAAATAGTTCCGTGATCCACTTAATCCCTTTATTTCCAAAGCTGAGTCGAAATCTGTGTCCCTCTCTGCTTGGTTTCTGAAACACTTCACCCTAACAAACCCACCACGGAGAGGCCAGGAAAGGGGCAGTGGTAGCTGGCTCGGGTGCTTCTAATTTAATGTGTATTGATTACATTAACCCGGGCAAGAAATCTATTTCTGCTAGATTGCAACATCTCACAAAAGGGGCTGAGCAGAGTTTGGGGGTGTGAACTTTTCAGGGCAGCATGTAAATAAAAAATACAAGAGCTTTTTAAATTAAAAGAAATATAAGCTGTCCAATGAACTGGCTTTCAACATAAATCACTGGAGACATATACAATTCCTCAACAAATGCTGCAGACAAGACAAAAATGCACCTCATCTTGCACTCTGGCCAAAGACAGAGAAAAGAGCAGTTGTAGGGAGGTGGAAAAATATAAATGAAAGAAGAAAGGGAAGAAAGAGAGAGAAGAGGGTGAGAAAAGCAGAGAGAGGAAGAAAGATGACTGGAATAAAGACCGACTCGCAGACTGTTCATTCCCAGGGAAATATATTAATGAATATGACTGGTCTTGTTAACCGCAGCTCCTCACTTCATCAGTTATTTCTGACCTTAAAAATACGGATTTAGTCTTCAGCACGGCATCATTAATTTAAAGCCCTTGTGTTTCCTAAATGTTTTTATTTTACTTTTTATTGAAGCTCTAAATGTGTCATACTTCCTCTGGCCAAAGCATACCATTAAGTCCACAGGAGGAAATGATTCTCCTGGCCCCAAGACCTGAGATAGCCTAACCCACCAGTTCTCAACCCTGTCTGCAAGGTAGAGTCACAAGCAGAGTTTTAAAGAAAACACCGATGGCCCTGGCTGGGTGGCTCAGTCGGTTGGAGCATTAGCACATACACCAAAATGTTGCAGGTTCGATTCACGGTCAGGTCACCCACCTAGGTTGTGGGATCAATCCCTGGTTGGGGCACATATGGGAGGCAATAATTGATGTTTCTCTCTCTCTACCTTCCTCTCTCTCTCAACTCAATAAAAACATATCCTTGGGTGAGGATTAAAAAAAAAAGAAAGAGAAAATATTGATGTTCTAATAAAACACAGGCACCCTACCTACTCTAGACTAATTAAATCAGCATCTCGCCGGAACAGCTCCAAAGAAGAAAATCTCCTGCATTGAGTGAAAAACAGTTTTACATCCCTCGGAAATACGGAATGGCTTCTCGAATGTAGGTACATCAGATTTTTATATAACTGCACTTTGCTTTTTGTCCATTTTCAGCTGGATTCTGCAGGAAAGAGATGAGTTTCTAAGGACCAAGTTCAGAGACAGGCTCTTCCTGCAGACTTGAATCCGCCTGACTTTTGCAACATGTGCAAAACAGGCCAGGCCGCTGAGAAAGACAAGGGCAGCAGGCGAGACTCTGCCTGAAACGGCAGCTCAGCCCACTCTCCCTGCTCCACCGCCAGGCCCACCCCCGCAGTACAGCTCCCCGCTCTACGGCCTGTTAACTGCTCATTTTGTCTCCCTGCAAAATGAGCTGGTCCAGAGAGAGCACTAAGGTGTCAGGGAAACTAAACTGCCTCTTGCTAAAAATCAAAACAACACAGAAAAAAACAAAAGGTCTTCTATGAACTGTAAGCAGTATGAAAATTCTCTTGAAAACTGACATTCTGCCCTCTGGTTCCATTTGAAAAATCCCAGAGCCTGAGAGGTGGTTATCACTGAGACAGCCCAAGTCGAGAGAACCAAAGTATCACTTGCACATAATCCCACAGACATCAACGAGAGTTAACAGTACAGTGGAGGTAAAAACAGGCACAAAGATCAGTATCAACTCGAAGTCTGCTGTGAAGATTCTCAAAGAGAATATTTAGGAATGGGCTTCATGCAGTCATGTGATTCCTTTATTCTGCAAGCTTGAAATTGGTTTTGTTTATTTTTGTTGTCTCTGGTGCTTCGCTTGCTCCTCATAGAAGACATGGTCCCTGCCCTGCAGGACTCTGAAAACTAGGCAGAAAAACCAGAAATACAGAAGACACAAAGTCAGGCTTTCCCCTAAGTAACCAAGGCAGCCGCCTTTGGTTCCAATGTCCTGTGAGGCTGGCCGTCACCCTCAGACACGGTGGGTTATTGCCTGGCAGGAACTAAAACATTTTTCCTACCAATGTCATTTAAAATAATTTTTCCCTAAACCTTCCCCCCACCCATTCCCTTGTGTTCGTTGAAAGAAAAACAATCACTAGTGTTGATGTTCCTCCTTTCCCTGGAAGAACGCTTGTTAATCCTTCACAAAACAGTGAGAAGGGAATATCCCAAGAGGGCTAAAAATAGCATGTGTTTCTAGGAAATTGGGGGGTCAGGGTCTGGGCTGGATATCAAAAGCCAGCAGAATGTAATTGTTTGAAGAAGGGGTTAAGCAGACCCATGCCTCAAGTTAGCTGTATAACCTTGAGCGAGATAATCTAATCTCTCCAAACTCAAGTTTCTCATTTGTAGAGTATTTGCAATAAAACTGTTTCATTCAAAGGATCGTGATATTTTACAATTTAATAATGAATGCAAAATGCTCAGCAAAGTGTTGGACACAAAGAAAAGGCACAATTTACTCATTCTCTCGAGAAATATGGAATGCCTGTGTGACATGCGCCAGGCAATGTTCTAGGGCAGCGGTTGTCAACCTTTTTCATTTCGTGGCACACACAAACTAAGTGCTAAAATTCTGCAGCACACCAAAAAATATATTATTTTTTTGCCAATATGACAAAAAAGGGTATAATTTTGATTCTTTCACACCAGATGACTATTGGCTGTTGTCATCCTTTTTTATTCAACAATCTAAGGGAAAAGAGGTCAGTGCCCCTGACTAAATAGTCAGGTATCGCATGTTTTAAAACTTCCTGTGGCACACCTGTTGAAAATCACTGCTCTAAGGGCTGGAACGACAATCACAGTCGACAAAACTCCCTGCCTTTATGTTGCTTACCATCGACTGTTAATGAAGTCGCGTGGTGCTTTAGATGGTGATGATCGCTACAGAGAATATCGGGGTGGGCTGCAGCGGGTTTGCAGTTGCACTGTGACATCCCTTTGAGTTAATAAAGCTGCTGTAATAATCACAATCTGCAGGTCTGTTTCCATACAAACAACTGTAAACCAACTTTTGCCAACCCCTGTACAAAAGTGGTGACGGGGACAGGGAGCCGGGCTGATATGTGATTTTACGTAGACCTTTATGATTTGGTGACTTGTGAGTAAAAAACTGAAAAGATGAGGGAATGAGCCTGCAGAAGAAAGTCGGTGCAAAGGCCGGGAGGGAGAACCTTGTGCAGTGTGTTCTCAGAGCAGCAAGGAGGTCGGTGTGGCAGGTAGAGGCAAAGCACGGGGAACTCTAGGAGGGGATGACCTCTGGGAGGTGAGGGCACAGAGGACTAGGTAGGGCTTCGACACTTGGCCTTTACGCTGACTGAATTAGGAAGCTGCTGATGAGGTCTGGGAAGATGGGTGGTATTATCTGATTGACACTTGACCCTGATCACATTAGCGGCAGTGCACAGAAGGGATGGTGGGGTGTGAACAAGCAGAAACAGAGAGAGGAGCTAAGAGACTAGCGCAGTGATAGAGGTGAGAGTTAATGGTGACATAAGCCAAACAACCGCAACAAAGACGGTGAGATGTGGTCAGACACACTGTGGATAGATTTTGAAGACTGGGTTGACAGGAGCTGCTGATAAATTAAATGTGCAATGTGGGCAACTGGAGTGACTGAAGGAGAAGCAGGCTGGGCAGGATAGGACATGGGGAATATAAGTTTTACATGCTTTCTGCACATCAAGTGGAGATAAAACGTATGAGATCTGTCCAGAAAAAGTCCAGCCACTGTTAATGTAATGAGAACAGGTTGTGTGACATCAATGTAACCTGGCAGCCAAGGAGAGTGGACTAGAATGCACATGTATAAACAATGATGATTTCACCGTCCTAGTCAGTGAGGGTGGTAGATGTCATTGAGTGAGCATGTGTACTGTGTGGCCATCACATTCAAAATGACTGAGCAAGTACAGCAACAAATCTGCATCAAATTTTGTGTGAAGCTTGCACAGTCCTCTGTGGAAACTATTCCGATGACTGAGAAGGCCACAGATATGGGCAACTGGTGACTGGCAGCTTCATCATGCCAATGTGCCCGCTCATGCATCACGTCTCATACAGAGATTTTTGGTGAAACACCAAATCACCCAGGTGACCCAGCCCTGCTACAGCCCAGATCTGGCACCCTGCAACACCTGGCTTTTCCCAAAACTAAAACCACCTTTGAAAGGAAAGAGATTTCAGAACTTCAATGAGATTCAGCAAAATATAATGGAGCAGCTGATGGCCATTCGGAGAATTATGTGAGGTCCCAAGGTACCTACACTTTGAAGGCAACTGAGGCATCATTGTCCTGTGTACAATGTTTCTTGTATCTTGGATCTTCTTTAATAAATGTCTCTATTACTTCATACTGCATAGCTGGATACTTTCTGGACAGACCTCATAAGCAGTGAAATATCTGAATAGGGTGGAAGAGTCAGGCCTGGACTCATTCATAAACATGGGCAATCCCAAGTCCATCGATACTGTTTAAAACCATGAGACTAAATGATATCACCAAGGGAGTGCAAACAGAGAGAAAAGTCCATGAAGAAAGTCCTGGTGTGCTTCAGGAGGTAGAACTCAGGAAGGTGAGGAAGAACCAACAAAGGATACAGTGAAGCAGCAGCCAATAAGAAAAACCAGGGGTTCCACACGTGACCTAGCTTTCCTTTAGATGAAATTCATTCATCTAATTATGCGTGCACCCATGCATCTATCTACCCATGCTGTCTAGTAAAACAGTTCAGAACATGGACTTCAGAATCACATAAACCTGGGTTCAAATCCAGATTCTTCCACTAACCACATCTGTGGCCCTGTGAAGTTATTCAACCTGGTGGAATCTCCGCATCCTTGACTATAAAATGAGAACAACACCAGTGGCATGGGCCTGCAAGGATCAAGTGAGACTTTATATATAAAACACAGAGCTCAGTACACCAATAAAGAATGGCCACAGGTGCTATGCTTATTATTCATCAAGTGCTTTCAGAGCACCTGAATGGATATAAAAAAACTCCATGTCAGAGGCTGACAAGAGAATTAAATCCCACAGAGAATAAAAGATGATACATAGAAATTTCAAAAACACTATATAGCCCACGGTCTGCAAGACAAGCTCTTTGAGGGCAGTGACCTTTCTTGTCCGGTTCACATAGTATCCTTCACAAGTGACACAGGCATGGCACTTCAGAGTCTCATGACTGAATGAATGAGAGACTGACATGCAGAAAGACTTGGAATTTGTCGCAGAGAGAGATCACTGGGAGATGAAACAGACAGAGAGCACGTCATTGATGAGATGGGAAGTAAAGCTTCAGGTGAATTTTTTCCATTGAATGACCCACAATTTACATAAATAAGCAAGATGAAATGGAAAAAGTCTGGATTATTAAAAACTGTGGCATTTGGGATCATTGAATAAGCCCTGACACCTAACCGGGGATTAGGGGCTGAGCATCTTTCATGAGGGGTAATAAAAATAAAAGCGAACAGTCAAGAAAATCGAATTTGTTCCAGGCACTCTTGTGAAAAATTTTATATGCAGTTACTGTTCAAAACAACCCTACAATATAGATCTTATTATTACTTCAAAATGACCCATGAGGAAGTGGGGCGATATAATTTTAACTAATACTACTGAGTGGTATAGCAGGAGCCTGCATCGCTGACCCCAGAACTGAGCCTGAGCTATTACAGTGCATCCTGCAGAGACCAGATGAGTCAGAGGTCAAAACATGGACAATTCCCAAAGAACCTGTTAGATGAAAAAGGCACACAACAGAGAATTCAGTCAAATGAATGATAAATATGATCAATATCATTCCCCTGACGTTTGAGTTTAAGTAAACCCAGTTTTCTGAGTTGATGTCATCTTTCAAACATTGGTGAGTGAATGAACAGATAAATAAACATACACACACCAACACATCCCTGGAGTTTCTGAATCTCTGAGTAAGGATGAATGTGTCTGCTCACACACTCTAGAACATCTCTCAGTCTTTTTTCTGCCCTGTAATGGATGGGAATGGGTGTTTCCTTCAACTAAACAGCCACATTTATTTGTATGAAAGATTTCAAAAACACCTGTGCCTGTTTTGGTAAAACAGCTTCTATGCAATGCTGCACCACCTTAGAGAAATGCTTAGTGACTACAGACACGAAATGAAAAAAATAAAATGATGTGCACTAACACCCACTGCAGCAACTGAGCAAAACGCCATACACATCGGTGATCCCCTCAGTGACGGGCCAGAAAAAAGACACCACCACAGGCACCTGGGCGCACGCAGCCAGTTGGGGATGCGAGCGGGACAGCATCATGCTTCGTTTTCCTTGGTGTGGCCCTCGGCTCGTCACCTCCACGGTGTGGGCCACAGCCTCCGCAGAGTTGCACACCACCTTCACCCTAAGTCTTAAGACTCACAGAAAGGTTTTTTTTTGTAGGTAGAAAGTATTTTTCCCACTAGCTTATTAAATTTGTAGATTTATAGACTTTTAAAAATGAATTAGCAGAATTAAATATTTCCTGATTTGAAAAGTGGTGCACATGCATGAGAGAATATTTGGAAAACACAAAAAAATAAAGTCCCCCATACTGCCACTGCATAGGGGTAACCCCTTACATTCACAGAAGTTTAAAATTGAAGTACACGCTGAATTGATACCAGTGATATGAGGGGGTGACCGGTTGTGGCTGAATCTACAGTTTTAGTATTCCTTTAACATGGCTCCAATGTCGTGTTGCGGGTCATTTTTTCATGGAAAGGAGAATATTAGGTCTTAGTCCCAATTCCTTTCACAGTGAGAAAACTAAGGCTCCAAGGAGGGCAGTGTCTTGCTCACAGTCACACAGCTGCTTGTCTGCACAGAGCAAGTGGGCTGGGTTTCTGACACCAGGCTCAGCACTCTCTGTACTAAATCATGCAAGGTGAAACCCCACTATGCACGACTTTGGGTCTTTATGGTGTTTGCTTTTCCAAATTTCCCTATAAATCTGAAATATCCTAAGAAGTCAGAGCTTCAGCTTTGGGTAACAAAATTTCTTTCCAGATGCAGGCCCCTCGAGGGAGCCAGGGAGCCTGACCGTAACCTTTCCTGGTAAGTAAGCCCTCAGCTCAGAACCCTGCTTGCCAATCACAGCCCTAGGATTCTGCCTGCTTTCCTTTATAACTCGGTATCTATCAACATTTTATCGAGTGCTTCATACATGCCCGGCGCCACACCGTGCATACTTTACCTAATGGAATCCTTACGGTAACCTTGTGTTCAGGTCATTATCTCTGTGTCATGGAGGCAGACACAGAGGAGACATTCCCAAGGCCACAGAAAACTAAATGCTCAAACTCCCCTCAAACCTAGGACTGTCCAGTTCTAAACTGTCTGCACCCTTCTGGACACTGAGAAGGATGAGCTTGTCACATCTCGCTATCACGGCTGCTCTTGAAACTCTCTTCGTGTTAAGTGTTACTAGAGCTCATTATAGGGAAATCAGAAAGAAAAGTCAACACAACCAATAGGACTTTAGATTGCATAGTCCTGATTTCAAGCTTTAGCAACCCAATTTAGTTGCTGTATATCATGACCTTTGGCAAATCGCTTTCATTTCTGAGCCTAATTTCTTCTTCTGCAATTGTGAAAATTTGAATCAGCTTCTTTGAAACTAGAAGGTCTATGAAAGTAATCATTTAAACCTGGACACTTTGAAAGGGAAAGGGGATGGTATTAATAAATAGGGTGGGTCTGCAGGTATAAAACAGGACTTGAGGGGTGGCGGGGAATCAGTACATATGGTCCTCTACAGATAACCATGTCAAAGAACCGTATGCATTGCCCAGCATAAAAATGGTGGTCAAGCCCTGGCTGGTGTAGCTCAGTGGATTGAGCATGGGCTGCGAACCAAAGGGTCACCAGTTCGATTCCCAGTCAGGGCATATGCCTGGGTTGCAGGCCAGGTCCCCAGTGGGGAGCACGTGAGAGGCAACCACACACTGATGTTTCTCTCCCTCTCTTTCTCCTTCTCTTCCCCTCTCTCTAAAAATGAATAAATAAAATCTTTTTTAAAGAATGGTGGTCATATTGTAATAAGTTCCTTTCTTTTCTGTATAAATGAACCATCAAATTACAGTGCTTTTCCACCAGGGGGCATTTTACCTCCCAGGGAATATCTGGCAATGTCTGGAGACATTTTTGGTTGTCACAACCAGCGGAGGAGGTGCTACTGGCGTCTAGTGGGTGGAAGCCAGGTGTGCTGCTGAACACACTACAATGCACAGACCAGTGCCCCCCTCCCCAACCCTGATAAAAACACCAATCATGCCAAAGTTGAGAAAGCCTGAATTTGCAATCTTCATTAAGGCAGTAGGACAAAGAGTAGTGAAGGTCCGATGCTGAGGACAGAAAGTTCACTTTGCTTCTCACAGTTTAATCCTGGGTGGACCAGAACACAGTGCTAATGAAATCAGTCCCCTTGGAATTCAGGTGAAGTGGTACATTCTTGTGACAGTTCAGTTACTACAGACAAACTTGCACATGGGCCTATCACACTCTAAAAGTACCACTGCACATCCGAGGCAACGCCCTGTGCAAGGGCACAAGTGGCCAGGTCCCACGTACATCACGCGGCCTGCGTACCCTGAAAGAACGGCAGCTGGCGTGCCACCAACTCCGGTGCGTCCCTAAAGGGACGAAATCACAATTACCAATAACAGAGCCTTCGACTCACCTGCCTTCCCTCGGACATGCTCGGATGATAAAAAGAAGTTTAATTTTTAAGCCCCATGCCTAAGATGAAGCCACTATTTGGGGAGCCAAACTTCTTGGAAAGAGAACGAGCATTTATCCACAACTGTACGGGCCATACTTAATTGATCATTCACTCACATTTTCCCATCTCATATAAGCATGAGATTAACATTTTAAACGCTCTCTTCAGATCCACACCCCTGCCTCGTCCCTGACCCCTCAAACCACGTTCAGTGTTTACTGTTGCATTCAGCACCCGCAGTTTGGCTCAAGAGACTGGCTGTGACACTGGAAATGTAAATACATTTATCTCAACTCTTAAGGCAAATGCAGCTCATTAAAAGCACAGTTACAAGCAAAACATAATCCCTGTTTCTCTGTAGATAAGGCACTTTGTAGTTTGGGTACCCTCTGAAGGTCTAAAAACTCCAGAAACAGATTTCAACTTTTCTTTTCTGAAGCCCTAAGTTTCTCTCTACACTGGCCGATCCCAACCAGGAAGGGTTTCATCCTCATCCTGATGAGGGTGGACCAGTTCAAACGACTCCCCAGACCACTGCTGTTTGCTTCAATGTCCAGCTATTGCATGGGCTCCCGAAATTGGAGGTCGTTAAGGGCTTCCTACAGCAGTATCTGTTCCAAGCAAGAAAAGAACTGAAAGAGCACGTTCAGAGACTCTCCCACACAAAAATGTCTTTTCTGACACAAGCTTTTTATCAACACAGAAAAGTGGCAAGAGATAAGAAGTGATGTCTTCCTGCTACTGCAGGTCAGGGAGATGAATTCAAAGTGATAACCAGTCAGGGAGATGGGGCAGCTTAGCAGTGGGGAAGGAAGATTCAATGAGATAAGCCATCCTGGGCTTGGAAAATAAAAGTTTCTGCTTTTCGTTTGGAAAGCCCTTTCCCCATATGCTTTGTCATCTTTTAAAAACTAAACTTCCAAAAATGTAAAAAAAATAAACTTTCTTCCCACATGGCCGTAGGTAGAATGAACCACTCCCAATCTGGAGCTACCACAGGAGGGCAAACACAGTTCTATTACAATAATTGGGCCACATGGTAATAAGTGTACTTCAATGCCTATGGGTTTGTTTAGGGCATTTTTTATTGCCCACTGCCCCACACTGTGTCTGGCACAAAGCGAAGCAGGAAATAAAGTTTGGACCAGTTGAATTAAAATGGCATGGGAAGCACCTAGTGATGTTATATTGATGTGTTCTGACTCTGAAGTAGAGCCAGGTATATAATGGTTAAAATCTGCTGAGCACTTGCTAAGGGCCAAGCATCATTCTAGATGCTTATTAATTGGCATATAATGTTATTATTTCCACATATTAATTGTACTATAACTTTACAAAATGGATACTAATATTGCCATTTATAGTCAAGTGAGATAAGGCACAGAGAGTTATCTGTGGTGTCATGGCCAGGAGCCGAAGTGGGCATTCTGTCTGTAAAGTCCACACTCATAGCCATCAGGTTATACTGATGAGGTGACTACTCCAGGGTGAACAATGGACAGAGAATAGTCTAATGCAATTCATGAAACAAGCAAGTACTGGGATCTTAAGCTAAAAACCTGGAGCAGAATTCATGACTTGGGTCCAGGGATAAATCAAGAAATGATCCTCAGTCAGGCTACTCAGAGTGCTTATCACCTCCCCCTGGGTCCTCTGCATCCAGATGCTGCTCATCCTGATTGGTCCAGGAAGTCTGGGGCAGAACTAACCAGGATATATCAGTGCTTCTCACCCTCAGCACCACTGGCATTTGGGACCAAACAATCCTTTGTTGTGGAAGGCTAGTCCTGTGTATTGTACAATGCTTAGCACCATCCTGGCCTCTATCCACTGAATACCAGTAACATCCATCCCTCCTCTCCTGTGGTTGTAACCACCAAAAATATCTTCAGACGTTGGCAAACATTCCCCGGGAGACAAAATCATCCCCAATTAAGAAGCAGTAAAATACAGTAGCCCTAGCCAGACAAGGCGGCCTTGCGGAGCGTACAACTCTACTGTCCTTTCTGTCATCGGGGTGAATCAGACTGAACCTGGAATGGAAGGAAAACCTTAACTCTCAACCCCTGACTCGGGCCACATACAATCACCCTTTCTGCCCCCTCAGGATGCTGGTGGGGTGGGAGGTGATGGTAAAGCTCAGCAGTGTCTCACTCACTGCTTGGCGGTCTGTGTTCCTTGTGTGATGGCACACTCATTTAGAGGAGGAGAAGTACTAGTCTTTGTCTTGCCCGAGAACTAAAAAGCCTTTAGTGAAACTAATACACCCTAGGAGATAAGAAGAGCAGTTGTGGTCATTCCTACTTAAGAGAGTGTGAACATGAGGCTCAGAGTGGTTAAGCGACGTGTCTAAAGTCACAAAGCTAGTTTGTGGTAGAGCTAGGAATCAAGCCCAGACCATTTACGTCAAACAGCGTTTCTGCTCCCTGCCATCCCCAGGGGAGCAAAGCTTTCCAAAGGCCAATTAAAGCGGAAAGAAAAGTGAAAACTCTGCAACTACATTCTGATGACTAAATCGCCTTGAGTAGAAGGTAGGGGATGTCCAAACACCAGGGATACTTAAAATGAAGTACAATACAAAAGCTGAATGGGAAGCAGCCCATGCGGATGAGAAAGGAATAAGGATGCTGCCACATCCCATCCATCTCTAACTCGTACCATTTGGTAAATAATAGATCTAAGCATTCCTGCAGTAAACCCACTTGCTAGCAATTTCTCTCTATAGCCTGGAAGATGCTGAAAATACACATCTTCCCTTGCACCAGCTTGTGGGCAAACAATAGCACATTACACAGTGGCTTCATCTTGACATCAGCAGCTGAGCATCTCTTCTGCTACTAGGCAGTCAGGATCTGATGTGCCTGCTATATTTCAACTCAGTGACAACGGCTGGGCCAACAGGAAGGAAAACAATAACCCTGAAGAATTAGATATTCCCGTAATCAGGAAAATCAAACCCAAACATCTGACACTATTGGAGCCACAGAAGTCACTACATGTGTTCCCAAGTGCTAACACTCTAACCGATCAGTCTTTGTAGCCACGGGCCAAAATAATTCCTGCTGTTCCACATACGCGGGCATAGCTTTTACAGAACGACAGAATCGGTAACACCGTGGCCTCTAATCCCCATGGCCAGGGGCATGCCTTTGGATGTTTTAGGCCCTATGTTAGTACGGAAGTTCACTCATTCATTGAACATGCATTATTGAAAACTATTCCAGTCCCTCCCTGGGCTAGAGATACTAACAGCAACAAGAAAGGTTCTTAACTCAAATATCGTACAGAATTAAAAAGACAAACATGCAAATAATTAATTTGAATACTTTGAGGCAAGCCCAGTAAGTTTAAATAGGAGTAAGGAAAAATAAATGACCAATTGTGCCTATGATTTCAAAAAGAATGATGCTTAAGCAAAGTATTAAAGACAGTTAATCACACGAAGAAAAGGAGGAGGGTCTCCCCAGCAGATGGAACAGCATGTGCAAAGGCACAGATGCATGAAACGCTGGAGTAAGTTTGGGGATCCTCAAGAAGTTCAGTAGGGTTAGAGCATGGATGAGGGTCCAGCAGGGCCGACCTCCCCTGCCACTCCACAGACCTAGTTTCTACCTCATCTCACAGATCTGAGGAGCTACTGATGGTTAGGAGAAGAGAGACGTGATCAAATTTGCATTTAGAAATACCAACCTGCTAGAAATGCAGAGAATGGATATATGTGATGCAAACAAGATGGAAAGCAAAGGAGGCTTCCCACAAGGGTGTCTAGCACAGAGTGCAGTTCATATTCCGGGGGGCATGGAACAGGCACACAAAAATTAATATATAA
This sequence comes from Macrotus californicus, assembly GCA_007922815.1. Classification (NCBI taxonomy): domain Eukaryota; kingdom Metazoa; phylum Chordata; class Mammalia; order Chiroptera; family Phyllostomidae; genus Macrotus; species Macrotus californicus. The sequence goes on from VMDR010003652.1 coordinate 35,214, forward strand.
TATATTCAAAGAGCTCCAGGCACATTTCTTCATTTAATACTATGAGGCAAGTACTATGATTATTTGCATTTAACTGAGGAGAACACTGTAGCAGTCAGGGTTTGGTTAGGAAAACAGGAGCCACTTTGTGGATTCCAGGTACGGAAAGGGAGAAATAATTAGAGGTGTTCATATTGCTGGGAAGGACTGGGGCAGTGAAAGCTGGGAAGCAACCACTGATGATCTCAGACCATAGCAATGAAATCAGTTATTTCAAGAGCTCCCCAGGAAGTCGCCAGAAGTCTAAAGAATCTCTGGGAACCTTGCACCGCTGCCTGGAGCTGTTAACGGGCAACAGGTCATTGTCAAGAGCTCGCTGGGAAACTGCGGTGGCTCTCCCATCTGCCCAGGTGCCTGGGTTCAATTGCTCCCGGAGAAGACTGGCTTCTCTCCTGCCTTCCAACACTCGTAGAAGTACCTGCCACTGGCTGCCTCTAACTATAAATCAAACAGAAAAGGAGACTTTGGGGGAAGTTTTCCTGTTTCTCTGTAACAAGATGAACATGGGGCCTCAGAAGGGGATGGCAGTGGTAGTGCCAGGTGGACAACACATAATCCAGCATAGAAACTCAGCACAGAATGTTTAGCTGATGTTCCCAATAACACCTAGGCATTGAGACCAGACAAGTTAAGTAGTCTGCCTGGGGGCACACAGCTCGTAACAAGTAGAGCCAGGATTTCAGACCTACGCATTCCAAATACACGGCTTACCACGTTAATCGCCATGCTGATATGAGAAATTAGGGAAAGGCAAAAAAATCAACAATAACTTCAGGTTTTCAGATTGGCTAACAATTTTAGATGCTGCTAAATTAAAACTATTCTAATTTATTCTTTGCCCGAATTCTTTTCCTCGTGTGTAAAAAGAAAACAAAATGTTGAAAGGCTACAATCTTCACTTTGATGGGACTCAAAAAAAGCTTTTAGTTCAAGTATCTGGACTTTGAAATTGTTCCGCAAGTCTATGACCTCAGTGGCCTGGAGGGAGGGCCCAGATAAAACGATGCACAAGCTCCTCTGCTTGAGAAGCGCCCAGCAGAGGTGCTGAGGTCGGGTCCCAGAGGCCGCTCTTCCCACTTCTGAGAGAAGGTCGCCCTATTAGTCCCAGGATAAAATGGCTTTCCAATCAGACCACCACTAATACTCAGTGGCACGGGCATTATTCCCACCTTCCAGAATGAGGTGGCTTTTCCATTTCAGAGTTCTTTACTCAAAGCTTTCACCTTGAGCAAAGTGCTAAGGGACAGGAATTTTAAATACCTCAAGGCTCAAGTAAAAATGACTCAGATAGACTGTTTCAAAACATGTAAAAAGCCTACAATAATCTGTCATAAGTAAAGCCAATATTTATACCTGGCGGGTACCCTACATAACGCTGCTGCATTCATTCATGCATGCACCCATGCATTCATTCTTTCAATCACTGACTTCTCTGCACCACACGCTGTGGCAGGGGCCACAGGTCTAAAGAGGACAAAGTCACATTCATAGAGACTAAGGGTAAGCCAACTTTTCCTCTCAACGATCAGATAGCAAACATTTTGGGGTTCACATGTAGATCCCTGTTACAACTATCTCCTTGTGGTGTGAAAGGGGCCATAGCCGAAGCAAACAGATGGGCAGGCTGTTTCCAATAAAACATATACAAAGACAGGTAACTGGTCAAACTGGGCCTAGAAGCTGCAATTTGCCAACACTGCTCTAGACCAGATTTCAAAGTATGACCCACCCCCCACAATCCAAATATCAGCATCACCCGGGAATACATTAGAAATTCAAATTTTCCTGCTCTACCCTGGACCCACGGAATCAGAAAATCTGAGGATGGGCCCTAGAAGTCTGTGCTTCATTTAACAGCCCCATAGTACCACCAACACATGCTACAGTTTGAAAACCATTCGTCAAGACCTGCAATGTCCAATATAGTGGCAGCAGCCAACTCTATAAATTAAATTAAAATTTCAATTCTTCAGTTGCACCAGCCACATTTCAAGTGTTTAACAGTCACCTATGGCTGTTGGCTACCCTGCTGATCAGGTTCCCTTCACTGCAGAAAGTTCTACCGGGTAACATTGATCTGGACAGACCCATGGCCCAAAAACTGCCAGGTATCCTGACAGGTACAGCAATGTGCCAAGTATAAGTGTGGCAGGAAGTTACAGATGGTCGGTTCTACAGGCGGGGCAGGGGGTCACTGAAGGTTTAACAATGGTGGGTCGTGAGCCAGTGTGTCTGCCGGCGGTGCAGAGTGGAAGACTACCGCAGGGAAAGGAAACTGAGGACAGGAGCAGTATGTGTTGAGGCACCGACAGGTAAGGGGCATGGTTTGTCACAGGAACTGTGATTTCTTCACTGTGGCTACAAGAAAGAGTGCCTGTGGGTGAGGATGGAGAAAGGAAACTGGAACAACAGAGGAACTAAATCATGGTGCACCTTTGTGCCTTTCTCCGGGGTCTGGGGATATACCAGCTGCTTAAAATATGGCCAGCTTGTGTTTGCAAAGATTACCCAAACAAATGCTTCCGAGGCCTAAGAGAGAGTAAGCACTATGTTTACTTACTGATTTATCTCAAGGCGTCTTTAGATAGTTTGTTTATTTTTAGCTATCAGAAGGGAGAAAGTGGGTGAATTAAGCCAAAACTGATTTGTCATTTAACTGATTTCGTCATTTAAAAGAAAGCAAGTAATCATACTCACCTTGCCCTGAATAGTCCTATCTGCCCTAACACACAATGGAAATAGAAAGGCTAGGCTTCTGATGTGTATTCATTATCTGGCATCCATCCTTTAGCGTTCAGCGATGCCAAGACGCACCACAATGGAAGAGCCTCTCTCCACTGCAGGATCTGCAGGACACAGTTATTTTCTGCCAATACTGGAAACACAAAAGGCAAATGCTATGGGATCCTGCAGCTCAGTGTTCAGACACAAAAGCTCAATACATTGTTTCCACAGAAAGCAGGTCTAAATGGCCATTTATGTAGCAAAACAGTCACCGGAGAACTGGTGGCGGTGCCGCGATAATTACAGGAGGTATGTGGGAATGGAGAACATACTGCGTTTCCAACAGGATGTGCTACTTAAAATGGAGCAATGCCGTGTTTTACTTAAGTGCAATGTGAACACCTGCAAAAAGGAATCAGTTAGAGGAAAACACAGATGGGGCCCTGAAATCGATTCCTGGAGGGAGGGAAAGGGGAAAAAGCCAGAGCAGGGGGAAAAAATCTTGAAAATGGGCCTTACATCTCACTTCGAACCAAAGGCGCATCGGAAACTGCTGACCTTTTCATAGCCGCATTGATTTGGCCACAGGACAAAAGCCACAAAGCAAATAAAATCACCTTAGGGTAACAGGTTAAAGCAAGTCATGAAAGGAAGAAAGAAGTTTGACCTTCAAAGGCTAATACTGTCACGCCAACACAGCGTGGAGAGGCATTTATCACAAGGTCACTCCCAAGTCGCAACTGCAGTCACCACAGGGAGCGGGTGCTGACTTGCAGGACAAGTCCCGAGTCCACAGTTTGCTCAGATCAAGTAACCGCAGCAGGAATGTCACCTGCGAGAACGAATCTCTTCTGCTCCTCCCTCTTCTGAGCCCCACATTGGTGGCCTTACTGCATTCACTCTTGGGTCTCACGAGGCTGGCTCATTCTTTCTATAGGCATCCAGCAATAAACAGAATGAATATATATTAATCAAACTCCTTGATGTTAAAGCTTAAAAAATAAATTAAGCAGCACACTCCCAGCATAAGAAAAGAAAAAAGAAATGAAACTGATAAAGAAAATTTGCCAACAGAGGGTAACCTTCAGAAAAACAGAGATGACTTAGCAAGAAAAAGTGCAGAGATCTGGAAAGAAAATGGACCAAGTTCAAGTCATTGAACAAATATGTTCAATCATAAGTGAAAGCCAAAAGGAAAAACATCTGATAAATGCAATCGGAAAGTTCAGCTAAGGGGAACAAAGAGCCAAAATCAAGGCTATGTTTTCAAAAGTGCTTTAGGAGGTTGATAATAAACAACTTCAACATGGGTGAGGGTGGGGATAATCTGTGATTACCCTTAAATGTCAATTTGATTACCTAAGTTGACTGTAAGATTTTAAGTTCACCAAGTTAGGTAGACAAATGACCTTTCCAGACCTATAGCCATGTATCTAATCAATATTGTTAAACCGCTCATACGGCACTGTGTTAGACAATAAATTCACAAATATGTTATAGTCACTGCCTTCCAAGAGTTCACGATGTCCTGGGATTAGAGCAGCCTGGAAGCAAATATCAACGGAAATATAACCGCTCAAGCCAGGAGTCATGCATACTTTGAGTGATGGGCTTATCAGCCACATAAATGTGAAACTTACCTGAAAAATACTCCTGTCTAGTGCTAGGTTAGCTAAAAGACCAGACCGCGAGGAAGGCCAGTATTGTGGGGCTGACGAAGGGATACATTAAACTCCATTTATTCACTAACCTCTCCTAAAGAGGATCTTTCCCAGTGTTCAAACAGAATTTAGAGTGGAACAGGGAGAGAAGATAAGGAAACAGAATGAACAAGCTGGGCTCCACTCCAAGAATCTCCACTTTAGAGGTTAGGAAGCCCTGCGGGGCACATTGAGGCAACTGGAAGGACCCAGTCTCGGAGAAAGGCAGTGAGGACGCAGGCGACCCCTGCTGAGAAAGCCTAGCTGTCTGTAGCAGTAAACCCAGCTATGTCATGGGTCTCACCAAGTTGAATCAGACTTAAAACCCTGCCACGAGAGCCGACAGGAAGAGCCCTCATTGCCAAAGCTGGAGCAACCGGAGCAACCAAACACAGCAGCATCTGATTGTAACCCAGAGCATAAAAGAAAATAGCCATGAGTCTACCTTCCCGAAACCTTAACCCTGGCCTAATAATGAGGAAAACATTAGACGAGTTCCAATTGCCTGGTCAAGGGCCATTCTACAAAATGCCTGACCTTCAAAGCTGTCAAAGTCATCAAAACAAGGCAACTGTGCAAGTCTACGGACCTATGAGGGCCAAATACAAGTGGTATCCTGGATGGGATACTGTGACAGATAAAGAATCATAGATAACGACAGAAATCTAAATGAAAGTATAAATTTGAGTCAATCACGACCTGCCAATATTGGTTCATTAATTGTAACAAATGCACCATGGGAACTTCAGATGTTAATAAAGGAAATGGAGAACTGTGTGCTATCTTTGCAATTTTTCTGTAAATCCAAAGCTGTTCTAAAATAAAGAGGAAAAAAGGAGAGAGGAAAAACATCCCCCAGGACTGATGGGTTGGCCCTAACAGGTGCCAGCCAAGACTCCCGTGCAGAAGGAGGGGTTGAGTGGACTTCCAATGAGCCTCACTCCAAGACAGTGTCTAAATGGAGGAGAAGAAAAGAGGACCCCCAAGGTGGACTTTGTGGTCTTCAATTGAGTGTGAAGAAGATTGTGGTCCTTTGTGGAAGTCTGGCGGGGAGATCAGCCCTGAACACAGCACACTGGCAGTATCTGGAATGTGCCCTCAGGGTCTCAGCAAAGAAAGAGCAAATCTTGGCTGATCAGCAGCCCCAGGATGCTTGCTGGAAGAAAGAGCATTCTGGTTGTGGGAGAATGCCGTTCTTACTTTTGCCCGGTGGCAACTGAACAGAAGAATGGCTACAGCAGTGCTCAGCCTGGGGGTGCCCTATGTCCTCTAGGTTTGAAACTCAATATGGATGCCAAAGAATGGAGAGGTCTTAACCCAGCGGAGCTGTCATCACGGTGCCTGGAAGCCCGGCCACCAAGCAGAGACAGTGTACTCCTCTGGAAAACTGCCTCCCCTCCCCTGTAAGGTGGGAACAATAACTTGGATCCCCAAAGCACTTGTGAAGACGAAACCAGTAAAGCTCTTCGCACAGTGGTTGGCATCAGAGGGGGGACTGGGACATACTCATTTTCTGCCTTGAGATTACAGTGGTTGAAATAAATTCCTGATGTTGAACTGGAAGAGAAACACTGGTTTTATGAGGATTTATCGCATGCCCATTATGTACTAGGTGCTGGAAATGAGCAAAAACAGACACAGCTGCTGGACTTAGGGGAGCTCACCATCTCATGGGGAAGGTGGACAGTCAGTGAATTAACCACACAAGGGCACTGGCTAAGAAACTGCCATAAGTGCTGTGCACAGGTGACAGACACAAAGAGGGACAACTCAGATCCCCTCTGAAGGAAGGTCTTGCCCCTTCCCCCAGCCCCTTCACCCTGCAGAGAGCATGGTCAGTAGACAGCCTCTAGCTCTTCCAGGGTCTACCTTGGCAGCACAGAGATGCCTGGTCTGAAGACATGTCCTTCCCAGGCAGCCTGCATGGGTGCAAATCCAAACAGAGGTACAAAGCCCTGATCAGCATGCTCTAACAAGGCACGACCCTGACATACAACACTTGTTCCTGGCCTTCGTTGTGCTGGTGTTAGAACTTCCCCCCCTGCCCTGTCCTGCTTCCTCCCTTCCCCTTTCACAGGCGTTCATCTCTAATGCACATTTTATAGCCTACACTGCACCTCAGCAGCACCTGCTTCCAGAGAACCCAACTTATACAGTAACAGGGAGAAGGGGGGGGCTGGTCCATATAATGAAAAGCAGACAAAGCTTGACTTAAGGGGGAGGTTCAACAGGGTTTCACTAAAAGGGAAATTCTGAAGTTGATTCCCGCAGGATGATTAGATCTTAAGAAAGCAAAGAGAAGGGAAATAAGGTTGCCACCTGGGAATTAAAGTAGCAAAATCCAAGTACAATGGGTGAGATTAGGCGTCTGGGGAAATAAAACTGGAGAATGTCTGTGAATGTGTGACTGAAGAATTCAGGAGCACTGCAAGCCCCAATCAA